>WNNJ02001554.1:0-232985 GCA_012934845.2 Pomphorhynchus laevis | reverse complement strand
AGGGTAGTTCTGTTTTTCGAGCTTTAGACATTGTTAAAGCGTATGTTAAGGTGCCTATGGATGATTATTAAAGTCACGGTACTGATGAGCTCCGTTAGAGCGAATATATATATATATATATATATATATATATATATATATATATATATATATATATATATATATATATATATATATATATATATATATATATATATATATATATATATATATATATATATATATATATATATATGCACGGATGTGCTGAGTAGACAACGGTCCAGGATTTCTTACGAAATACGGCATTTATACTAAATGGTGTTGCTTGATAGACTGGACTTCGATTCACGACTTTCAGTCACCATGTCACTTCTAGACGACTAATGAGTACCCGGCAACACTCATCAGTAGAATGAAGTACTCACTGGCCGTTTCGGTTGCCTGTGTGACATTGTGAATAAAGGCGTTTCCGACACTTTGCTTAATTGTCTGAGGCTTACGCTCTTAACAAGATCGAATTGCTGTGCGGTCCATGCTTAAACACTAGGCAGAAGTTGTTGCTGAATTGTCGCTGCACTCGTTGGATCCTTAATGGATACGGCAGGTATAATAGTAGTGCACGGATGTGCTGAGTAGACAACGGTCCAGGATTTCTTACGAAATACGGCATTTATACTGAATAATGCACATAAAACTAAGCTAAACACGGATACCGTAGTACAACATGCTCTATCGCATGGAACAAATGACTATTTCACTTATCAAATAATTGAGAGTAAAAAGTGAGGAGTTACGCAAATACCGTGAGCGATACTGTTTGCAACAATTATGTACAGATATGGCACCAGTGTAAATATAGAGAGAGAGCAATTTTAAATGAAGAGTCGTTACATAAGTATTTTATTTTAAGCTTTTTATCAATTTACGAAAACAGTTATTGTACTGCAGATTTGAACATTTCTAGATTCTGAGAAAGCCGCAAGGCGAAGCGTCAATTGAATAAAATTAACTCTGTCTATTTGTCGGTAGATATCAGAAATTCTGATTCATAAATATACATTTTGGTCTTAGAGTGATCCCAACCGGAAGTAAAATATAAGTTTACTACTAATATATATCATAATTAGCAATACAGATGTATTGACGTTTCCGAAGTCTTTTTAATGTTATCTATAGACATTAATGCTGTTTCTGGACAACATTAATTTGCTTTAATTACAAATATATGATTGTAAAAATACACATTGTATTTTTTAATTATATATTATTAATTATATATTTTATTGTATATTTTGAAAAATATATATTATTGTTGTGAATATTTATACAATATATTATTGTATTAAAAAATTTTATTGTATAATTTTTCCAATAAAAACATGTATATTTTCCTCTATTAAAAAATAGAAAACATGTTTGTTATTTTCGTCTTTAGTCGTCATCGTGGCCTCTAACTTCAACCGAATCCGATGATTTAGAAAACGTTCTTAAAGAATATGGTGTTATGCATGTTGTTTCTAAGGTGATTTATTTTTACAAACACAATCAAAAGCTATCAATTTAGTTTGAACGATTTTATAGCGAGAAGCACAATGGTCGAAAGTTACGTTGGCTATCGTCACTCACAACTGGTAGCATATAATGCTGTAGTCATTCTATTATCGTTTTCGTTTAGTTGAAACTCAATTAAACTATTTGGATAAACCTTACCTCTTGTTACTTACTGTCCAGCAATTTGGAATTTTGTCTAATTTTCTACTACGCGACCGGATGACTTTGGAGTATCTGAAGAAAAAATGCCAATACTCTCAGTTCGAAAATGCACTAAAATCTCTTTTAAAATTTGGTATCATTAAAGTAAATGGAGATAAGGTAATTTAGTTTTATTTAGCAGAGTTTTATTTCGGGAGTTAAAATGTTATCTGCAGAATAAAATGATTGTTATGTGCTCGAAATATGTCAGTTTCCAATAGCAGCTGAAATATAAATTTAAAATATATAAATTATATTATAATAAATTATTATATAATAAATAATTTGTGTATAAGATTTTATGCATTTTATATTCATATCAAGTTAAAATAAAAAATTGAAATTTAAAATAAAATTCAATTTTTATGAATTGACTAATAAATAATATGCGATGTATCAGAATAAAGATTAGAGGTCATCAATGTTTGCATTTTGGGTGATTTTAAGGCTCCTCACATTAATTGGAACAGTTATTCGAGGTTTTGAGGCTGTGATTTTTAGTCCTTTCTCCTCCGTGGTACTTTTAACGAATGCCATTTAACTAATTGTTATAAGATTTTTTATAATTTAAATCAAGTTAAAATAAAAAATTGAAATTTAAAATAAACGTCATTTTTATGAATTGACTAATAAATAACAGACGTTGTATTATAATAAAGATTAGAAGTGATGAGAAAGAACTGATATGCTATCAGGTTTCTGCCCCTTTTATTTTTCGTCCACTAAAATTCAGTATCTTGAAATATAGACATCTTTTTTTCTTATTATACATTTATTACTTACATATTCAGAAACTCATATCACTTGACTGAAGCAACATATTTTGTGTTATAAATTTTAAATTAAAAATATGTTTATCTAGTGGCACCATCACACCCAAAGTGGCTACCGCAAGCGAAAATGCTTTCTTCCCCACTGCTTCGAGTGATAATCTTCAGATCTCTCGTGTAAGACTTTCGATACCTTCGGACGATACGACTGACGCTACAGTAACATGCTTGATGTAACGTGGATGATCAAAAAATGGGAACATTTGCCGGTCATCGACCAGGCCGTTTGCGACGTCGACGAGGGATTGCCATCGGATTAGCCGTGCAAGCAGATAAAGGACGAACTTATCAAACATTTTAACTTATTACTATGTTAATCTTATAAAAAATTAGATTCCTTAATTTAATACAGGAGATTTGTAAATAATAATTTAAATATAACTCGTTATTAAATCACTTTAATAATATTATCGTTTTTATATTATTAAAATTATATGATTATAATTGTTACACTAATTGAACCTTGCTAATTTAAGATATAAATTTTTAAATATAAAATTATATTATTAAAATTAATTGAAATTAATTTATTGAAATTCGTATGTTTATAGTTCTTTACAAGGTTGTTGGCATTAATAAAGTTTATGTTATCATTAATAAAGTTTTAGTTAACTATCGATTGAGGCCTTTTTTAGGTACCTAAAAAAATTTGAGATATTAATATACACAACCCTGAAGATGACGTGCCGTAGTGCCGTCGAAATATTGGGTTTTTCTAATCGAATAAATATTCCTGTTTCCTCGCCTTCTTGTAATAATTCGGATTGGAAACGAATTTTCTCAATTATTTATTTTATTATTTAATTATTAAATTTTGATTTAGCATTATTATGTTTTGTTTATTTTATATATTAAATACATAGACTCAGTTAGCTGATTTGATTTGAACAGAGCCTTTCAAATGCTGACTCTCTTCAGGCGATCTGACAATTTGTTAATTTTGCTAATTCCTCTGTTTTTAGATTGCCCTTAATTTCGATTTTCACAGTAACAAGCTTAAGCACTGCCTGTACGCTAACAATTATGTTCCTGATAACTTCATGCTTGATGATGACAAAAAACTAACAAAGTCAATTGAATTCGATCGTGACTATTTTCTGCAAGCTTTAATTATACGGATAATGAAATCTAAACAGACGTTAAAGCACTCACTTTTGGTAGCTGAGGTATTTATGCTTTAACACAAATTAATAATAGACAACATTTAACATTTAGGTTATCGAAAAATCAAAAGAACGATTTACTCCAGATGTTGCTATGATTAGACGATCAGTCGAGTCATTAGTAGAACGAGAATTCATTCAAAAGTCAAAATCGCGTCATGATGAATACGTTTACATGGCGTGAATAATCTTTAACTAGTGACTGATTACTGATATTATAGATCACTTTAAAATAATACGTCGTGACATCTTTGCATTAAATAATGAACTTATTAATGGCTTATTTTTATTAATTTATAGAAATAAAATTCATTTATTTGAATTTTATCGCATCATCAAAGCTCAGGGTGGACATCGATAATTTCAAAATTTTTACGGAGACCACATAATTGAGAGTTCTCCTTATTTGTCTATTCATAATTTTTGTTTCAAAGTTCGACATACCAACTGTTTATATCATGACTTTTTGATAAGAGGAATTTGTAATTTATAATTTCGACATTAAGCGGTCGAAATTAATTTCAATGGTTTTCTCAACCTCTAAAGGGTAGTGTGTATGTGCGATTTTGCACTCATAACGATAGCAAATAAACTAACGATAATAACTGTACGGAGTATGCATCAACCGTATTCAATATACGAGCAAAATTGAGTTTGACTGTAGCTCGTTCAATATCCAGCTGTTTGTGAGCTCCACACTCTACGGCCGTTTTTGTAGGAACGAATCTTGTAAATATGCCATCAAGTGAAGTGACGGAACCAATTGTCGGATTCATTTCGTATGCCAAAATGAGTCCGACATCCGCCTTTCAATATCATAATAATCGCAAGGTTTCTAAGTATCGTGAAAAAGTGGAAACCGTAGAGCGAGGCAAATTTATCCCACTTATATTTTCGGCATGTGGCGGAATAGGTATTCACGCTAAATCACTACTGAAGCTAGTAGCATCAACTACTAGCTTCAGTAGTGATTAACTACAGATAACGAACATACTGTTGAATACTAAAGACAAAATTATAAGAGAGGAACCATTTCAAAGTCTGTTTGGTTAATTAAGACATCAGAAGCAACTGAATGCAAAAACGTTCAAACAAAATGTTTCTCGCAAGCTTGATAATAATACGATAACACTTTTAGAATTTTGTTCACACATAAAAACTCCGACTTTATTGCAACTTTTTCGCTGGGTTGCAACCTTGCTATTGCTGATTTAATGTGTATTATTCCAGTCAGATCTGCTTACAAGAATGTAAAGGCATCGCAGACAACATTGAATGAAATTTAATTTGAAAGAAGTTACTTAGCGAAACTTTAAAAGCACGTATCGAGCTTATTTGTTGGAACCCATTTAGTGTGTAAATTTGATTAAATAGATAGTATTTCTTTTAAAACATTAAAATTATTGTTAGTTACTTTAAGAAATGCTTTTTGCGTAGTAGATATAAGTTTTATTACCGAATTTACATCAGACACTACTTCAGTTTGCCCTTTTACGTGTTGGTTACAAGAGAATATGAACCTATTTATGTGAAAATAGGTGAAATTCATTAGAATAAAAAATTGATGCATTTAAATCGTCTTGTTGGTAGTCTGTTGAATTTCATTTTGTTGATATATTTCCGGACCTCTTCGACTAACTTGTATTTTAGCTGGCTACATAATAGCTTCAGCTATCAGGTCGCATTACGACAGAAAGCATGCTGTCCAGACAACTCCACAGAGCGGGACTCATCAGTGGACGTCTCTGTATCATCGTTGTTTCGTCCCTCAGCATGCACTATATAAAGTGCATGCACCAGCTCACTTGTATTTACTAACTTGTATTTTAGCATGCACCAGCTAAAGGTCCGGAAATATCTCAACAATATTAAATTTTGTTGAGATAAAATTTTGTTATAAATTTTGTTTAGACCAGTAAAATTCATTAAAATAAAAAGTTGTAATAATTTAAATTAGAACAAAAGATAAAAAGAGCATCAACAGACCGGAATAAAGTAGTAGTTTATTGCAGTATATTGTAGTAGCTTAATCGATGTGAGTGCTGCAATATGCGTTGAAGGATTTTTGGTGATTAGCAAAGGGATTTTTTGATGAAGCGCCACTTACATGCATCTAATTACTTAAAATTGATACTTAAAGTTGATACTTAAAGTTGCCACTTACACGCGGATTTGCGTGTTCGTGTGGTGTAGACTATGATGGTTGGAGACACTTTCTCACATCATTTGATAATAGCTCTTACCTTCTAGCCGACAAACTATGCGAATCCGTTATTAAGATATCGACTGAATCTATTGAGCCATCTTTTCCACAGGCATATACAGTACGCCGTTTGATTCCATTACCAAGATGCCTGATGTCAGACCAATTGAAATCGGTAAGGTAGTGAGGAGAATATTTAGTCGTGCTTTTATTTCACGCATCAAAGATGATCTGACATCATTGTGTGGGAATTTGCAACTATTCAGGGAACAACGATGCAGTACTGAAATCGCTGTCTATTCAGTCGAATGGATAGGAACGCATTTAATGGATGCGTTACTGAATGGACAGGAACGCATTTAATTGTGTGTTATTGTTAGATGCAAGAAATGCATTTAATTGTGTTAATAGAAAAATGGCTCTAACAAACATGAAATATATATATGTACAGCTCTCTCGCCGATATTAAATAACAAGTATGGGCAACCATCAATTCTCACTGTCGATAATATTTCGTTATTGTCTGCCGAAGAATTCATACAAGGAGACCATGGCTGCTTATGCTGCTGCATTAATGCTCCTAATTGACATATTGAGCAAGATTGCACCTGGAGCTACCCACTGCTCGTGTGCAGACGATGGCGCATGTGCCGGATAAATCGATGACCTCTTAAAAGTTTGGAATGTGTCAAGCAGTTGTCCCCGTATTATGTATACTTCGTGAATCCTACAAAATGAACGATTATGACACATGATGTAGAGCTCGGGATTAGACTAAAGCGATTTGCAGACGATATCGTACCTATATATTAAGATAGTGCGAAATACCCAGGAAGCTTTATGGGGACTGGTGAATACTGAAGTGATGAGTTAAAGAAACTGTCAACGATTGGAAAAAATCACTTGATCAGCTTCATGAGATAATATTAATCACCGCATTCTCAGTCAGCATTCTATTGACGATGGCCTTTCAACACCAACAGACTTATATATTCAGAACTTCCAAAACCACAAGCGGTTGGTTTGAAATCCTTCGTTCGCAGCTGTTCGTGCACTTATTACCTCATATGTTAGGTACCGGACCGGTCGGAGAAGAATATGAAGTACTGATTACACTTCCGTTCAAATTTGGTGGACTCTGAATTTATTACCCAACCGAAAGAGGAATTGTAGGTTACGTGAATTCGTTAATGATGTTTGAGCTTAATGGGAATGGTTGTCAACAATTTGTTCTTATGAACTATCGACGAGATTTGCTGAGCCACATTCGACATGTCCAATTTTAGCAGATGGGCTCATTTAATCAGATTTTATCCAATTCTCGTAGAGAGATCTTGCTTCGATTCTTAAAAACGCCAGTACAACGCGAGCATCGGAATGGTTGAGTCAAGCATATGATCAAATGGGTACATTCCTAACTTTGAGAGAGTTTAAGGACGCTGTTGCAGTGTGATTTGGCTGGCAACTTAATCCAATGACAAATAAGTGCCCTTGCGGTGCCGAATTTGGTATCACGCATGCCCTGTCATGTCTGACTAAAGGATTTAATTTTGTCCGTCACAATATTGTAATCGATGAAATATCTAAATGTTTAAAAACATTTTGTAAGTGCGTAATACGTAATAAAAGAGCCCCAACTTAATCATGTACCTCAATCTGTCGGATTCGATAACAATACAACATCGCGAGATAAAGATACAAGGGCAGATATTTCTTGCAACGGTATATTTGGGAATGTTACGGACCGGTCATTCATGGATATATGCGTTTTTAACTCTTTGGCTCCGTCGTATTCCCTATCAAGAATATCAGACCCCTTCAAATACCACGAAAATCGCAAAAATGCAAAATATAATGAAAGAATAGTGGAAGTTGAGCATACATCCTTTCATTCATTTATATCATCGGCCACAGAAGGTATGGGTCCGACAACGAAAGCAGTATTGAAGCGAATATCAAGACAAATATCCACTCGCGGTCATTCTTCGTACACAGATTGTATACGAACCATACGATCAAGTATCTCAACATTAATAGCAAAGACTGTTTTAATGTCAATAAAGGTGAAACCTTACACATGTCGGAAAGCAAAATGGAACAACCAGTGATTACACAAAATCACGTATAACGTTCTAAGTTTAATAATGAGGGCTCATTTGCGGGTAACCCGTAAATTGCAACTTTCTGACATCAAAAATAAATTTAAAAAATAATTAAAACAGCAATGTAGAGAATTTTTTTATCCACATTACCTTTCTGTAATGATTGAAAAACAAACATAAATATTGCAGTCAGTAAACAGGCAATAAACAATTTAGCATCAGTTATATTCATGTTAATACTTCAAACAATTTAACATCAGTTATATTCATGTTAATACTTCAATAGGAATTTCGGCAGGTGTGTGGTATTTCAGGATTTGCGTAGTTTGCCGATATCAGCTAATCCTAATTTAGACAAATGTGGACAAGAAAAAACATGCAGTAAGGATGCACACGGAGAGCCACAGAATACACATTTACATTGAATGGAGACTGGATGAATTGGAATATTAATAATGCAAAATTTATCATGATAACCGTGAATAGAAAGCATCCATAGCAATGGTATCTTAATATAAAAACCTGCTGCCACCGAGTCTCTAAAAATATGAGTGTTAAATAAATCTCAGGGTTAAGTTTGGAACTTTTGAGAATAAATTCAGATTTATTAATCGAAAACGCTTGAGATTTTGACAAATTGAAATTTGCCAAAATGAAATTTGCCAATGTGAGATAATATGGCGAACGATGTAGAAGAATATTTCACTGAAACACCCACCATGTGCTTAATAAATCTGTTTTGACATTTATCAATTTGATAAATGGTCTATAAATGGTCATCCATAGCAATGATTTCTTAATATAACGAGCCGGCTGCACCGAGACTGTAAAAATATAGGTATTAAAATAGGTTTTATTGTTGAAGATCGCGCGAGCATAATTAGAGCACGTAGGAATCGAGATAATATGACGACCGATGTAGAAGAACATTTCACTGAGACACCCACAATGTGCTTAATAAATCTGTTCTGAGGGTATCAATTTGAGCAAAGTTCGATGAGGATAAGTCCGACCATATTACCGGTAAACCGTATGTCAAAATTGGCAATATCATTACATGAAAGTATTTAATATCACCTTCGTAAGATATAACACCCAAATTACGTACACAACAGGTAGCCATAGAAATCTTCGAAGCCTTTTCCTCGACATGGGAGGTGAAGGACCATCTAGAATTCAACTATAACCCATTATATGTAATATTCCTGCATTATTCAAGCGGCTGAGAGCCTAAATTATCCTTTATTATCCTTTAAAGGATACCTAAAGGTATCCTTTATCCTAAATGGAACTCCACTCCTAAATTTTACAACCTTAGAGCAATAAAAGGAATAAAAAATATTTGTAACACGAAATAAAATTATAATACATTATAAAATTAATATAAAATACATGCTAAAATACATCATTAAATTATAATAAATTATAATAAGGAACTCTTGAAAAACTTTACAAGAGACGTTCGTACCCAATATCTTAGAATTCACCTTAAAATTCCTATGAATTAAAAGTAATACGGTAATTCTATCTAGTGTTGTTTAATTCGTTGTTGTACATGTCTTATTAATATATTAATAATTAATTTAATTATATTATTTAATATATTTAATTTAATATATTATTAATTTAATAATTTTTAAGGAGAGTGAGACCATTCCGCGTGAATTTCTTGTAAAACATGTAAGCCAGACGCGAAAGAATGACGAATGCCGTTTCGTCATCACAATGACTCATCAGTGCCAGATCCTTCCCACTACTGGATGCAGAGGAGGACTGGCAAATAATAATAATTTTTACAGATTAGTAAAAATTAACAATTAATAATTTTTACGGATTAGTAAGTAATGATTTATTATTAATATTATAATATTAAGGTTATATTAATTTAAATTAAATTGATTAAATTAATATTAATAATTAAATAAATTTAAATAATTTCGGTGAATTAGCGTCATTTTATTTCTTTCAAAGTAAAATATTAAAACAAGATTTTTATAAAAAAACAACTAACGAATTCAATAAACCCCAAAATATTTAAAATATTCTAAATACATCAAAATTTGCCAGTTACATTATTACAATTTGACGTAACTTTTTAATTATGCAATCTGACTTTCACGGACCATTCTTGTACGGATTCATTCTCGAGTAAATCATCTATAATGTCTACTTCGTCTAGCATGCAGTCATTCATATCGTATATATCGCTGTTAGCCCATTGCTTTATGTGATTCAGTTTCCTGCATATTCGACTTTCAATTTCTAACTTAAGCTCCTGTACAGTGGAAAATCGGCGGAATGGAATTAACAGTTTAGATTGGGGACTTGAATCGATATGGGCAATAACACGCAAACGTTTACTATTAGAAACCTGATAAGCAAGCGATTGGGGTAGTAAAGTGGAACTACTTGGACTGGCTGAATGACTCACGGATACATTAGTGCTAAAAGAAAAAATCATAAACCAAAAATAAATATCAATTGCACAGAGATACACGATATTCACGAAATTCTAAATAATTTACTGCATTTCGTTGAATACTTAATAATAAATAATAATTAATTAACTTTAAAAATAATTAAAACATAAGCACACAAAGTTTTCTTTTGGAAACGTGCCGCAGCAATGAATAAGAATCATCGCTATCTTTAACGACCGCATATCTGAAAATTGAAAGTTGTCAAGTTTCGTAGAGGACAGTCAGCTCTATTGAAATTACGACTTGATCGCTTATCACATTTAAATCCTCACTTCGAGATAGTTGTAATCCTCCTAGATCAAAATGCTTCAATGACTAAAACGTTAAATCCAGAAGATAATGTTACTTTGGCTAATTCCATATGGTTTAACAGCATTCTGGGACGAAATATCAACCGTTAGCTATACTTAGATTTTAATCCATATGCAACGAATGTGTGTAAAATTGATAATTAGACTATCAGCAATTGTCCGCAGTTGACGTAGTTGTGGTAGCTAATAACTAGTAATAACGAAACGATTATTTTCGACTATGGGGAAAGTATAAGAAAGAAAAACAAATCGTTACAAAATTAATAATTAAAAGTCGCGACTTACACCAGTCGCCACTGGTAGAATTGGGCCATCAGCAAATACCACGATTAAGGCGATTACGCGGAAGCTAAATGAAAACAGGCAGCCCAATACGCGGATTCATTCTGCCTGGTTGAGAACGAACACAAGCACGTCATTTGCAAGAACAATTTGAATGTGTTTGCGAACTCCTATATCCGATCGCCCTTCAAACATCGTAAACTCAGAGGATGCGTAGGCACAAATACAGATCACACAGTCGACTGACTGAAGATATCTGTTTTAGCAAGGCAGTGGTTATGTTATTTAAGCATCAAAGACGTACACTTTCTTGCCTTAATTTTAATAATTGTTGATCGCCAAAAGACCTTTGCAACATTGTATTTCGATACCTGTATAAAAAGTTTATGTTATTAAAAAATATTATTATCAAGGTCGCATTGTTGAACAATGTAGGGTTATCGACGTTGAACGATGAGCTACTCCTTATTATTATAAGGTTACTCATTATTATTTATTGACGACCAAAAGATAAAAGCTCAAGACAGGGGCAACACAATAAGAAAGAAGGAAATTAAATAAAAACCAAAAACAATAAAAATAATCGAGACAAATAGTCAAGCATCCAGGAGAAATTCGATTGTTTATAACAGTAATTCATTGAAGATGTAACTGTGGTTATTTATGCCTACCGATGTGTAGGCACATCGGTAGGCACAATACGGATCACAGCGAATGCACTCTCTCTCGACTGCCTCAGGATATCTGTTTTAGCAATGAAGTGTTTATGTTATTTAAACATCAAAGTTAAATTTTATTAAGTTATTTAATTTAATAATTATATTTTATTACATTATTTAATTTTGAAGTTTAATTCAACATCAAAGTTAAATTTTATTAAGTTATTTAATTTAATAATTATATTTTATTACATTATTTAATTTTAATAATTATTTCTCTCGCAAAAAAATTAAAAAAATAGAAATAATTGTAATGAATTAATTGTGATGGTTTGAAGCAATCTCAAAATCACCCAAGTCAAAATATACCTTCGTGAATTAAAAATAATCAGTAATCTACCTATTTAGATATACTAGTCCCAATGGCAAAAAATCTGTGCAAATAAAATTGATAACGTGTTATATGTCGTCGTTTACCGATCGAGAAACACTCAGCCCGATGGTTTTACGAAAACATCTGTGCAAATAAAATTGATAACGTGCTATATGTCGCCGTTTACCGATCGAGAAATACTCAGCCCGATGGTTTTACGAAAACATCTGTGCAAATAAAATTGATAACGTGTTATATGTCGTCGTTTACCGATCGAGAAACACTCAGCCCGATGGTTTTACGAAAACATCTGTGCAAATAAAAATGATAACTTGTTATATGTAGTAGTCTACCTATCGAGATATACTCAGTTTTGATGGTTTTACGAAAACATCACATTTGTTCGTGCGCACTGCATTTCTGGTCTCTACATGTAGACGAAGATATCAGTTTTTGAATTGTCAATTAGATCATTACATATTTGTGAAGTCAATAGCGATTTTGATATCCACAAATCACGCAGTTATGATCTGCGTAATTTTAGTAACTAATTTTCTTGGTCATTTAAAAGGAAATAAATTCATGATAAATATAGCTAAAATGATTTTAATATAAAAAAACTAATTTTTTCGATATGAGCTTGTCATAAAACTGATTTAACATAATTATAAAATTGTAAATTCTTAAAATTTAAATGTAAATATCGGCATTGTATTGATTAATACAATGATGAGAAATCCATAACTTATATTATATTTTAAAATACCTTTTAGAATTGTGTTTAGGATTTGGTGATAAGCTGTTTGAGGAGCTGTTCGACGTGTCAATAAATTCGATGTAGGAATCAGGTACAGTAAACTGTACGTCGTAATCTTCTTCCGGTACAAATGCAGATACAGATTTTCTCTTGTTGGTTAATTTTAATGGCGACTTTGCCAGTTTTTTTCGTTTAGATGACGATTGATTGACGTGTGGTTCATCATGACAATACACTTGCAAAACACTTTTACATGCATCTGTGAAATTACCATCGTGGACATTGTTAGATTTACGGCTCTCTGAGCGACGTTTGCCTTTTCTGTAAGCAAATGCAAGCAATTTTATGAAATGGCAATATTACGGCAAATGATGAAAACAATTTATAATCTCGAAATTATTTATAAAAAATTTCAAAACCAACGATTTCAAATCAGTCTAATTTGGACCTCATCGAATGCTACGAGCATTCGTTGGAAGTTCATGAGAGCATAATTGCTTCAGGTAATCATCAAAATTTAGATGACATTAATTTTTGAATTTCAATGTGCACATTTTAAGGAAAGTGTTAATAGGATAAACAACATCCTAAATGCTGGGCAATTTATATTTATCTTGCTTTCTTCAAATATGTTTCAAATTGTTTAATTAATTTTATTTAATTATATATTTTATTTATTTAATTTTATTAAATAAATATAATCAATAATATTTATAATTATATTTATGGTAATAAATATAAATAATAATATATACTTATATTTATAATAATAAATAATAAATAATTTATATTTATAGATCATTATAAGATATATACACTTTACAAGGACGGTGTCTTACAAACAAAATCAATTTAAACAAAGTCACAAATGTCAGGTAGTATAGAAACAAACATATATAATTTTTACATATTTTTGTGCATGATGGATTAACACAAATAAGAACAACATTTTACAATATACTTACCGACTAAAATAGCAGAAATCGCTGTAACGCTTTCACAAAGCGATACATGTTATAAGGTGTATCACTCGGGTTTTCACATTTCAGTAAGTACAAGCTTTGACAAAATCGTGGTGTTTAGAATCGATTTAATGAAAGAACCATTAGACTCGGCTTATTATAAATCCAATATTTGAAATTTGGAACAACAAACAAATTTATTTTTAAATAAATTGATATTTGAACAAAAAATTATTTGTTCAAACAAATTTATTTTTATATTCCGATAGCTATAGCAAAGACAACTGATGATGCTAGAAATAGCATCATCAGTAAAGCTAGCGAAATATAAAACAAAATTTGTGTTTGTCGATTATGTCGATCATTCAGTAATGATCCTGACGTTAATTGTTAGCGTTAATTGTCTAAGCGACGTTAAAAATATTTGTATTTGTGATTTTACTGATGGCAAGACTCAGGCAAATTTTTTGATTATCAAACGTCGATGAAAAGCAGACGAATAGAGATTATGACATATTGCAGATAGTAATCATTTTTGTTATAATAATGTGTGCTAGTATTTATTGTAAAGTAATTCTTGGCTTTTATTGTGAAGCTCGCAATAGCCTCTGAATTCAAAATTAGTATTTCATTCAAAATTTATCTTTTGGACTCGTGAAAATAATTATCGATTTAATACGAGTAATAGTATTTTGCTTTTAAATTAGCTTGATGAATTGCAAACTTTAAAAATTTGCTACTTCATGAAGAGATAATCATTCTATGCAATAAACATTGTAAGCCAAACATTTAAGTTTAAATTAATATTGAATTTTTTAATATTAAAAATTTTTATATAAAAAATAAATTTTATTATTGAAATTTAGGAATTCACTGATTTTGTCTATATTTCGTGATAGGCATTTTTTATTAGTATAAAGATATTATACAAATTATATAAATACTGCATTGCAATCAGGTTCAAACGACTGAACCGATTTAAAAAATTTCGATCAACCTTTCCAAGTTAAAGAAGGATTAAATAAACTCAAGTTGTATATCAACAAATGAAAGTTATTTGTTAGAATAACTTTGAAAACAAACCTGTTTGAACTTGTAACGTATTCTTTCCTGATTTCGTAATCAGGAATTGACCGTCTAATAATTTCGAGCAATTTATTTTCTACGGCTTGACATTTGATTATTTCCGTCTCAGAACAGTTGCTTTCGTTTCTAACTTTAAACAATAGATCCAGTGGTGTGTAACCTGCAGCGGTTTTTAGACATGGATTTGCTCCATATTCAAGCAATAATTGAATACAGTCCAGTAATCCATTTTGACAAGCGTCATGCAGCGGAGACGTTCCTTCGTCTGCCCCCTGGTCGTTAATTGCAGCACCATTGTCGAGTAATAATTTGACAACTTCTAGTCGGTTAAAATTAACTGCCTCGTGCAATGGAAGCCATCCATTAAAATCACGAATATTGATAGGATGTTTTTCTTTGAACACTAGTTTTCGAACTGTATCTATATGACCCTTAGCTGAGGCAATATGCAACGGTGTTTCACCTTTATTATTTCTGCTAATTTCTATTTTTTCATTAACTTCTTCAGTGTCATCTATATCTGATAACAGAGGACTATCGATTTCATCTGAACTGTCAACAGAATCGCTACTTGAATCGTCTTCAGAATAAGCCAGGTTATCTCGCTCATCTTGTAAAATGTCAACTGGCATTCCAAAAGATTTGCGTGTATAGATCATATAATCCAGAGTACTAGCACTTCTGAATCCTTTCATATCGACATCGATTCTGCTGGCTTCTTCTAACACACTCATTACTTCATTATACGGTCTATTGGATCGAAGTTTACATAAGGCCAGTTCTCGTAGAGTACCAGACCTCTTCATAAGTACCGTTGACTTTTCATAATTAGTGACAGCATCCGTAAATTGACAATTCAGTCGAAGAGCATATCCTAGAACGTTATGTAGTTTAGCAACACTTTCCCTGTTAACATTAGTCAGCTCAATGGCATTAACTTTATCGCAAAGTAAATCGATCGCCTTTGTATGACAAGACTCTATTGAGCAGTAAAATTTCGCCAACTTAACGGCAACAGTCAATTTCGTATCTTTATCTTGTTCATTAATAGTTGTTAAATATTGTGACAGTTTGATTGCTCTCTGTACTAAATATAGAGGAATCGAAAAATAATTCGCAAATTGCTATGAATTTATGAATAACGTTTTTTTAAAGAAACAAGAGCACAGAAGAAACTGGTACAAAATGTGAACAAAAACAAAGTTTTTTTTCTAAGTTTTTTGAATTACTTTATTTTAGCAAATTATTGCTAAAATAAAGGAATCTGAGATCACTAATTTGTAAATTACTTATTTGAGTGGCTTTAGTTATTTACTTAATGTTTTATAATGATTTTATTTTTTAGTATTTTTGGTTACTCCTTTTTAAATTTAAAAAATATAAAATACTTGAATTTATTATTACAAAATTACAATGAAAGTTTTAATCTAAATTAGTCATAATTTTGAATGTTTAGTATCTACTTGATTTCTTATTAATACAATGAAAATCTTCATAAGTTAATGTTTTGAAAATGAATTTATTAATTTTCATAATAATTCATTTTTGTATTAATTTTTACTAAAATGAAGAAATCTGAGATCACTAATTTGTAAATTACTTATTTGAGTGACTTTAGTTATTTACTTAAATTATAAATTCAATATTAAAATCATCACTACATTTTTTATTTATTTTCAAGTAATTATTTATAAAAAAGTATTGTTCGCCAAGTTAGTAATTTGCTGTAATCTTTGAGTTTTATCTAAAATCAATTTTTGATTAATTCTTTCTTGTACATAAATACTATTTAATAAAGCATTTGTTGCTATCAGCAGGTTAGAACTCCAATTTTTGAAACACTTTATGTTGAAAAATTCTATTAAAATCCTTTTTCTTAAAAACTTAAAACATGTCACTTCTATTGTATAGAAGGATCTTTTTAATTTTATACACTTAGCAAATATTGGTAATTAATACTTCTGCAGACAATAAACACATCATCTACATATCGGTACTAATCAATTACAAAACAAAAATCCTTCAGTTATCTTCTCAATATCTCGTATATCTCTGCTATTATTGATGCAAGTTCATCCATCAATATGGTCTTATATCGTAAATTAAAATAAAAGTTACATCTTTATTACATAAAATACCTTAGTTCATTCTTCGTTGTTAAGAGTAAAATCTTGGACTGATAGTTACTAAATATCACTGATGATATCAATCGTAGATAACAAGAGAAGTTTTGTAATAAATAATTTCATTAGCAGTAACGATTTTAACGTCTTTAGCGTGTCTATTGTTAATTAAGTTATTAAATGGGCACATCTTTAATAAACGACTAATAATTGATTGAAACGGTGTGTTCAAGATATTTGAAATATGTTTAGATATTTTATTTGATAAAGTAGAATACGATGAAACAATTGAATAAGCATAATGATGATTTTTATGAATATTAGGTAATATATATGGGAAGCCTGTATTAGAATTCTTAGCAACGTATGACTTTTTATAATTCTCGCTAATTTTGTTATCAGTAAATAGCTTATTAAGACATTTATTAAACTCATTTTGTAAATATTTAAACAAAAACAATTATAACACATTAAAAATACCCATTCTTTTATTTTTTAAATTTTTATAAATTTATAAGAACTAAGAAAGTAAAAATAATTTACAAACTTTTGTCGATAAGTCGTCATTATGTAGATATCAGTACAATATTAATTGTCGATACGATTTATCATATTTTTAAAAGCATAAATCGTATACGACTACAATTTAGTCAGAAAAATAATTTTATGCATGACTTTTTATAATTCTTACATAATTTATTGAACCAATTATTGGACTCATTTTGTCTGTTAAGGATAGAACCCTTTATCAGTTTAACAAACTTTTCACTATTTAATATTGTGTTGTATTATTAATGTTATATTTAATATTCTGTTTTATCTCTCGAAACTTATAACAGGAACTATCGACATTTTGTGACTTATCGGAATAAAACCTTTTCAAATTTTTAAAAATTCATAAAAATCATATTAAACTATATTATGGACTTAGTGTAAGGCCAGTCCTGAATCACAAAGTAACGAGAGTCATCGAACATAATTTTGAATTTAAAATATATTCTTTTTTACTTTATCTTCTTATTTTTATAAGATAAAAAATATTTGAAAAATAATATTTATAACAATAGCAGAGCAATAATACAAGTATTTATATCAAAACACATACATTTATATAAAAACATAAAACAAAACATAAAATTATATCTAATCAAATTTAATCAAAATATTAGAACTTCTTTAAACAACCTTCTTTAAAAATGCAATAATTTTGAATAATTTTCTATGATCAATATAATTTCATATAATAATATAACACTCTCTAATATTTGATTTAATTCTTTAACAGAAAAATATATAATAAAATTGAAAAATAATACCTCCAAAAACTTTAATTAATATAATGAACTCACCTTCTTTGTATTTTATTAATATTGTATCTTTAATTGTGCGAGGCAGTGGTTTCAGTTTAAGAGCAACAGCCAAGCATTTCCCAGCATCTTCAAGTTTATTATCGGCAATTAAATGCTCAGCATAATCCATGGCGTGTTGGCATTGTGTTTCCGTGCCGGCCTGTTTGGCTGCTTTAAAAGCTGCTCCTTGCATAAGACTCATCGCAATGTCGGCACCACCATGACGTCGAAATAATGTTGCAGTGATGGTCAGACATCTAAATTCTTCTTCTCTAAGACCACCTTCGTCAGCTATATTGCGTGCCTTCTTTAGATGAATTGCGGCTTCCCGGGCACCTTCGAGCTCTTCTGAAACCAAACCAAGATTAAGATAAATTCGACAAAGCATGGGCAGATCTTTTACATTATCGGCTGTCAATTTTACATCAAGTTTAAGTGCTTCTTCCAGATGAGATTTAGCTTCCGTCAGCATTTGACGACTGCCTTCTATCCATATATGTTTAAGTTCTACTGCTCTTATATATAGGTATCTACCCAATGTTAAAAGAGATTTTTGGACTTCCTTTACATCAGACTCTGAGTTTTTCAAATACTGTCTGAAGTAAGGTTCAGCAAGTTCTGCCTTACCCATTTCGATATATATCTCCCCAATAAGACGCTGTAGCTGTGATGTTTGTAGTTGCTTCGTGCAGTAGGTCAGTGCTTCTTTAAGGTGATCTAGTGCGTCTTGATGTTGGCCTGCATCGAATAGATGCTCTGCTAGTTCCTTATGTATATCAATAAGCTCTGAATGTACACTAGTATTGCGTAGCTTCCTTTTAAGTAATGCAATTTTCTTTTCACTCATAGGTTATCACTGTGTGAAATAGAGAAAAATATTTTGCAGGCAAATACTGCTGGGGAAAGGGGCTAGGACTAAGTATTTGTTATGTATTATTTTTTAGAAAAACAACTTGGAGTGTGTACGTAATGTAGATACAGTGAGGTCGGAGTTGTAATAGCTAGAACGATGCATGTACAATAGATTTGAAAATATTTCGCTAGAAAATTATCAATATACATAGCTGAAATGGAGCATTGTGACGGAAAATTGTGTAACACTACTGCATATAGGAAAAAAGTTCTTTCAAAAATAGTTGCTACAATGTTTGGTCTCTCTATATAGTCGAGTTTTTTTTGTAAAAACTATAACACGAAGCTTCTAAAAGATGAAAAGTGTAAATAATAAAAAACTGAAAAGTCGATTTGATTTTTTAAAAAATCAAAACACTTATGAAGTATTTAAATTAAAAAATATATTTAAAAAATTTATTTTTAAATAAAATTTAAATTTTATATATTTTAAAATTTTATTTTTATTTTATCTTGTTTATCTTATTTTTATATAAATCATTTAAATAATCCAATAAATGCATATGTATAACTAGGTTTTACATTAGCTCCATGCATACAATAATATCGACTGTCTTCACAATGGTCAAAGTATTATTTAAATAATATTATTAAAGAAGGTGTATATCTAGATATGAACATTAAATTAACATTAACTAATACTACTATTAATTTATATCGTAAAGATGACATATTTAAATTTACAAGAAACATATTTTTGCATGAGCATTCATGCATACCATATAATATAAAATATAATACATTAAATAATGAAATTTTAAGAATTGCAACAATATTTAATGATATTGAATTTCTTCAAAATCATTTAAATAATTTAATAGATACATATTTTAAACTAGGTTACTATAAAAATAACATCAAGCAGAAAATAGTAAAATATATAAATCAACACAATAATATAAAGAATAAATTTAAACTCTTAAGTGGCAAATTTTTATGAATGGATAATAAATAATATACTTTGCATTAGATTAATTGGTTAGAAGAGAAAACATTTGAACAATTTCTAAATAGACAATTTAATAGATACATATTTTAAACTAGGTTACTATAAAAATACCATCAAACAGAAAATAGTAAAATATATAAATCAACACAATAACATTAATAATATGGGTTTTAAAACTCTACTCATTACTATTCAATAAATAAACATATTTATCCAGAAAGCCTTATTCTTAACAAAACCAATATTGATGATCAAGAAGGTGTATATCTAGACATGAACATTAAATTAACATTAACTAAAACTACTATTAATTTATATCGTAAAGATGACATATTTAAATTTACAAATATTTACCAAATATTTATCAAATTTTTGCTTTATTTTTAGATATTCGGAATGCCTATGAAACATTTAATTATCCTAAAAATTTATTTTTATTTTAAATTTCAATTTTAAATTTCAACTAAATAAATATAAATTGTATACAATCTTATATATTTTAATAATTTAAATAATAAATAAAACTAAAACATAAATATTGATTTATATCGTAAAGATGACACATTTAAATTTACAAATATTTTTGCATGAGCATTCATGCATACCTTTTAATATAAAATATAATACATTAAATAATGAAATTTTAAGAATTGCAACAATATGTAATGATATTGGCTTTCTTCAAAATCATTTAAATACATAAATAGATATTTATTTTAATAAAAATAAATTTAAACTCCTAAATTTTATGGATAATATAAAATTAATGGATAATAAATTGTTTCCATTAATTATTAATGGATAATATTATTAATGGATAATATTATCAATAGATAATTTTATGGATAATAAAATTAATAAAATATTGTATTAAAATAAGATACAATAGATAATTGAATTTCATAAGAGGAAATACGTCATTACACATGTTTAGTCCCGCTACTATATTGGTTATAAGAATAGGAATCGAAACATTATAACATATCAGTTCGTTCTGATGACTTCTAATCCTTATTCTGATACATCGTATGTTATTTATTAGTCAATTCATAAAAATTGACTTTTATTTAAAATTTCAATTTAAAATTTTAACTTGATATAATTATAAGTTGTATAAAATCTTATATTATTATTTTATAAAAATATTATAAATAATAAATTATTGGTATTCGTCGTCTGCTATTTATTAGTCAATTCATAAGAATTAACTTGTATCTTAAATTCCAATTGTTAAATTTTAACTTGATAAAATTATATAAAATCTCATATGACAATTATTTATTATTTAATTATTAAATTTTGATTTAGCATTACTATTTTTTTAATTTGATAACTATATTAAAAACGTAGCATATCGAGCGTATTCAACTTTGGCATTCCTATATCATGGACTTTATATGTTGAGTTAATTATTATATTTCCAATGTGAGAAGAGTAATGAATATCTTGGGAGTCGATCCACATGTAACCACATTTAGTTATTTTTTCACTAACCTATTAGGCATACACCATTTATTTAAGGAAATCATAACTTTTACAGATCGCTGACATCAGAATCATCAATGATTCGTCTCCAGGTAAGCAGTAATAATCTCAGCGTATGCAGTAATATTGTGTTGATATCTGATAGAATTACATTCGAATGAAAATAAACATTTGGTTTTCGTGAGAAATCCATTCGATAAAAAGCTTAAGACAATATTTTCTTTAAATTTTCGACGACGCAGTCGTCCTCATCAGAAACTATTTTTTTTACAAATTGAGACAGTTTATGACGAAAATATTTCCTGGAAGAATTTGAGTGAAAAATAAGATTTTATTTAAAATTTGACTTCCAATTCCAGTGTGTTTTTGATGACGTTGCTTGTTTCTTTTTGTGCGCCAAGAAGGGAAGTTTCAGAATCCAATTGTCCTTATTGCCTTTCATTGGGAACGCGTTGGCACGTATATGTATCGATTCTTTTATTATGCGTCGGCTAAGTAGGAAATCTCTCTATCACTCCAGCGGCATCGAAATTAATTGAATGATCTTTGGATATCATGTGATTTAGCAATGCTGACGAGTGTTCTTCTCTCTTAATTATCTTCTGTTGATATATTTGTTTACTTAGACCTTGCTTTGCCTGTCCGATGTAAGATGAAGGATAATCCTTGCAAGGGAATTCATATACCACATTTGAATTCGTTTAATGGGGTTTCCGTTTAAAGATCCCAGCTAGAGTCGCGCCTTTCTTCAAATAAAGTATTACTCGCTTTTTGGCCTGTTGTCCGATTTCTTGATAGAAGCGTCTGTGATCATCGATGTTCAATATTCTAGTTTGAACAAAGTCTGTTTGATTTATTTTTATCGTACGATACAGGTGATAGGAGTGCTATTTCCAGGCCTATCTAATTAATTTTGGAAGATATCAATATTGTAGCAGTTTGTACCAAATTGCATGCGTTTCGAAATCGATGTCATCTTGATTGGAACAAATAAGATTAACTCTATGAAACAGCGCTTTTGCAGCTGCTATTTTGTAATTTTACATTATGTAAGTTTTCCAAGACGTGATGTTCCAAGGAATGTCAGGTTCCGATAAATTGTAGTCGTTATTTTAGACTCGCATAACTTGACTATAACATCTAGAAAAGGAATACCATTCTCGTCTACGTAGCTTACATTTCATTGAATGGCAGGATCAACGTCGTTTAGAACTTTTTCTATATTCAAGTTTGACGGATCTTATGATAAAGTACATAAGACATTTCTACATATCTCTACCATTTCTTAATTTGAGGTATTACCTCATGTATTTTATTTTCCCAGTTTTGCATGTACATGTCCGACAAAATAGAACCTAGAGGAGAACCCATCATCACTCCGTCAAGTTGATCATAAAATTCACCTTCGAATTGGAATGTTGATTTTGATGTACACCATCTTATTAACTCGTTCCACGCTTCTGCGGATAGTTTTGAATTATCACAGGTTTTTTCCAAACATTCTACGGCTACAGAAATTGATGGTTCTAACGGAATTTTGGTTAGCATTGAGACGACATCAGCTGTGAAAACGTGGAATTTCTTACCATTGAACTTTAAAATCTCATTTGCGAAGTGAGGGCCATCTTTGATGTTTGACAATTTATACCCAGCAATCAAAATAAGCTTCATATTTATAAATTTCGCAAGTTTGTGCGAAAAACTATTGTATGATGCAGTTATAGGTATGAATCGAAGACCTGGTTTATGTACTTTGGGCAGGAGATATAGAAATGCAGCTTGAGCTTGAGATGACCTGCATTTTGGCATTCCTATATCAAGGACTTTATATGATGAGTTAATCATTATATTCCTAATGCGAGAAGAGTAATGAATATCTTGGGAGTCGATCCGCATGTAACTACATTTAATTATTTTTTCACTAACCTATTAGGCATACACCATTTATTTAAGGAAATCATAACTTTTAAAGATCGCTGACATCAGAATCATCAATGATTCGTCTCCAGGTAAGCAGTAATAATCTCAGCGTATGCAGTAATATTGTGTTGATATCTGATAAAATTACATTTGAATGAAAATAAACATTTGGTTTTCGTGAGAAATCCATTCGATAAAAAGCTTAAGACAATATTTTCTTTAAATTTTCGATGACGCAGTCGTCCTCATCAGAAACTAAATTTTTTTACAAATTGAGACAGTTTATGACGAAAATATTTCCTGGAAGAATTTGAGTGAAAAATAAGATTTTATTTAAACTTTGACTTCCAATTCCAGTGTGTTTTTGATGACGTTGATGTTGATATGCTGCGAGAGGTGCGTAGACAAGTGATATTCTATTAGGGTGCCGTATATTATTCCGAAGCAATGTACATCTAAGAATCTTAAAACTCTTTTAGTGAGGCCAAGGATACAACGACAATTAACAGAAACTGTATTTACATGAGCGCTCATATCGAGCGTATTCAACTTTGGCATTCCTATATCAAGGACTTTATATGATAAGTTAATCATTATATTCCTAATGTGAGAAGAGTAATGAATATCTTGGGAGTCGATCCGCGTGTAACTACATTTAGTTATTTTTTCACTAGCTAATTAGACATGCACCATTTATTTATCGAAATCATAACTTTTAAAGATCGCTGACATCAGAATCATCAATGATTCGTCTCCAGGTAAGCAGTAATAATCTCAGCGTATGCAGTAATACTGTGTTGATATGTAAGATGCCCGTTAATTATAGAACGTTTTGGAGCTGAATGATCATCGTGCGCCAGTTATTTAACTACCTATTAGTCGAAAGTTAGCTCGTCATCCCGCGTAATGTGTGAATCCGTACAAAACCAATTTTGTAGAAGTAAACCAATTTTTAAAAATTGAGTTTTATTTTAAATTTCAATTTAAAATTTTAACTTGATATAAATTATATGAAATTTTATAACAATTATTAATTATTTAATTTTTTGAATTTTAGTTAGTAATATTTTTAATTTAAAAAATGCGTAGACCCAGTTAGCTGATCTGATTTATCTGAAATGATTAAAATAATAGAAGAGACAAACTTTCACACAAATGTTATTTTTATTTTCCAAAAAATTTGTACCAAGATGTTCGAACCCGAAATGTGTAACTGTTAGCAAAATGACACGTTTTAAATCCAAAGATTATATGTAAATTTCTTATTATTTTAAAGAGAGAAGTTAAGGTATAGTTCATAACGACGGACAAATGGAAAATCAAAAAATGAAGTCATGAGTTGAATCAGCTTTGATTATAATTCTTATGATAGGCAATAGTGCAATGCGCAAATGATTTTAGTACAAGTGACTTTCGTAAATGGCTCTTAAGTAATTCCCTGAATTATCCATCGTTCATAAATAAGCACAACTCCCAAATAAGGGTTTCAGCATATTATCTTCAAAATTATTACATGTTATCCATACCATAAACTTATTTCCTGGCTACACGTTCATATAATAAATATATGTTCAGCAAATGAAAATGTCTAGGAATAGGAACTATTTTCATAATTAAAAGCAATAATTAAGTCATTATTCGTGCAGGAATATCGATCATCATTGACGTTTAACATTATGTCTTTAAGAGTACCATTAGGAATCAAAAAGTTTCGATTTCAAGAATATATAACGGGGATAGTGTGTACCAACTGTGTAAATTTTTTATCAATTCTTCAGATATTAACCGATTTAGAATTCGTTTTATGTTTCCGTGAGCGCTGATTTCATTTTTAATAAATTATCAAAGTATATCTTTGTCAACTTTTTACTGTTAATTTATTTTACGGTAAATTTTTCATCGTTTCTGTTTTATCTTCTATCAAAGAAATCAATATTTTTATAAAGAATTATTGGAGCTGGATCAAAGGAAAGAGAAATTTTTAATTTCGCTAACTTCTGTTAGCATCTTCAGAAAATTCAAAAATCAAATTCAAAATTTTTGAATTTGTAAAATGATGAATTGATAAATTCAAAATTTATCAAATTCATCTGAAGATGATTAACATAGATTAGATAAATATAGATAAAATCTTTCCTATTTCCTTTGATCCTGCTCCAATAATTCTTTATCAAAAATGGATCATCATTATCAACTATTTAAGATATTGGCTTTCTTCAAAATCATTTAAATAATTTAATAGATACATATTTTAAACCAGGTTACGATAAAAATAACATCAAGCAGAAAATAGTAAAATATATAAATCAACACAATAATATAAAGAATAAATTTAAACTCTTAAGTGGCAAATTTTTATGGATGAATAATAAATAAAATAATTCCTATTAGACTAAGGTACACATCAATTTAATCTACTATTAATTTATACCGTAAAGATGACATATTTAAATTTACAAGAAGCATATTTTGTCATGAGCATTTATGTAAAAATGTCGTTATCAGTTTATATTTTCAAAGAAAAAGTTTACTTATTCGTTGATGGCAAGTAAAGGCAATTTGCCTTTACTTGCTTCATTTATTATAGCATTTGTCCCAAGCTGTAATTCAAAATGAATTAATTAATCTATTCGTAAATAACAACTGCATTAAGTAATTGCATTTTGACGTGTGCTATTGTCTTCTGATAAGAACATATTCATCAATGATATGTAATGATATTGGCTTTCTTCAAAATCATTTAAATAATTTAATAGATATATATTTTAAACTAGGTTACGATAAAAATAACATCAAGCAGAAAATAGTAAAATATATAAATCAACACAATAATATAAAGAATAAATTTAAACTCTTAAGTGGCAAATTTTTATGAATGGATAAAAAATATTATACTTTCTATTAGAATAAGATACTATAATCAAATTTCATCAGAGGTAATACGTGCAATTTTATACGTCCAAATTTTATCAGAGGAAATATGTTTCGATATATTGATGATATATGTGCATTTAACTTTAATACTCTTTATCCTTAAAGTTAACAAATTTATCTAGGTAGCCTTACTCTTAATAAAACCAATATGGATGATAAAGAAGGTGTATATCTAGATATGAACATTAAATTAACATTAACTAAAACTACTATTAATTTATATCGTAAAGATGACATATTTAAATTTATAATAATCATATTTTTGCATGAGCATTCATGCATACCATATAATATAAAATATAATACATTAAATAATGAAATTTTAAGAATTGCAACAATATGTAATGATATTGGCTTTCTTCAAAATCATTTAAATAATTTAATAGATACATATTTTAAACTAGGTTACTATAACAGTACAAACTAACAAAAAATAGTTAAATATAAAAATCTATAAAATATTATTAAAAATAAATTTAAATTCTTAATCGGGAAATTTTTATGGAGGAATAAAAGATAATTAGCATGTATTTGGCCACGCTGTTATGTTGGGTCGAGGAACATGGGCAGGAAATGATAACATCGCAGTATCTCCTGATGACCTCTTATCCTTACTATGATATATCGTCTGTTATGAATTTAAGTTTAAATTTCATTTTTAAATTTTAACTTTATTTAACTTATTCAATGTTATAGCCGTATTGAAAGTTTATGCCCTAATAACCGAGCAGTGAGCTTTTCGCCTGTTTGATCAATGTAACGGGAACCACAGTCATTACATGGAATACTATATATTCCTCCAAACCGTACATATTTGGGCTTGATTTTGCAAAACCCAGAAATACTAGGACCTCTCTTACAAAATACCGAACTATGTGAGCCAGTGCTTCTATATGCCTTACCAATAACACTCTGAAGAAGATCGAGGGCGTGGTCACTCCAGAAAGGAAAAATTTACAAATCGTGTTTCAGTTAAAGAGTGGCTGACATATCACTTATTGTGACTCATTTTAAAAAATGAGTCATTAAAATTAAATTACATTAAAATTTAACTAATTTTTATTATTATAAAATTTACATTTTAAAAAAATCTTATCTAAATTTAAGAATCTTTCAGAAAATCATCTTCATCTTCAGATATCAATAAAATCTTTATTCATTTTTTGATTCAGCTCCGATAATTCTTTATCAATAATGGATCATTATCAAATATTTAAAATATTTTTACTTAATGAGTTTATTTTTCCAAAAACATGTTTGATGCAACTTTTTGTACTTGATTGTGCCCAAGGTAAAAACAATATTCCGACGCCATTGAAAAAAAGTACATTGAATAAATCTAATTAGGAATAAAGTATCTTGTTCTGGTAGTTGTGAAGGTTCTGTCATGATTGGAGATCCTGATTACATCCCTTCCTTATTATAATATATGGTATATTATCAATTAATATATTTTTAAGATTAAGAAATATTTTGAATTTATCTATGGTACAAAATAAACATATTTGGTGGCAAATGAACGATTTTATTCATCGATAGGTACTAGGAACTAACAGAATGTGTCCTAGAGTTTCTAGAAGAGAAAGCTATAAAATCTGTTTTTTACTACAAGAGACACATCGTTTTTGTAGGTCAAAGTTTTTGAGAATATTTCATTAATTAAAACTTCTTCGAAATCAACGAAAATAATTAAAGATTTTATAAAGTAGCTCTTTTTATTTTACAAAATAAGTGAAAACGTGTTTTCATTTGATCCGAATTCAAAATTGTTTATAAAATTATGTTAAAACGAAAATATACAACCATTAATTAAAATACTCTTCATATTTAAATACATTTTAGTTTATTAAAATAAAATTAATTGAATATTCAGGAATGTTTCGTGCATTTTTAACGACTCACTGGATTCTCTATAGGCCATCTAAGTATTACAGCATGTTAAAACTCAGTGCCTGCGCCCTGATGATCCCCTAACGTTAGCGCAGGAAGATGTTATTAGTTGGGTCGTGTTGCAGCTGGTTTGTTACGATATTCGTACACTAGTTTACAGACACAATTTTAGGATAAAAAAAGAGTGCAGTATAGCATCCTTACATTTCACAGATTTTATTTTAATGTAGCTTTTTTGTAAAGTATTAAAGTTTACGGATTTTACACACAATCACGTCACAGATTATAGTACTGGCTGTGCAAATCAAGGCTTTCTCAAAATGCGACATATAACCGATATATGTAGTTTTAATAAACTTGCCCATATAAGTATTTGTTCCATGCGAATTATTTATTACAATTTTAACTGACTGGTTAAACAATAAAAAGTTCAAATTGTTCAACTGATTACAAAATAAATTATACAACAACTAAGAAATCAAAAAGTTTATTTTTGAACTCCAAGGAAACTGAAGGTATTCATTGAAAAATAATATACTATTAACTGATTATAATCAATTAATGAATATCGGTCATCAGAAGAAACCGGCATTTATGCAGTTTGTCTGCGGCAACTGAGTTTGACGTCAAGTGGCGTTATATATAATCATGACACACATGGTAACCAATGTTCAGGATCCGGTTGTGTTCCTTCAACGGTTATATTATTGCAGTTAGCAGGGTTGGCCACCGAACCTAAAACACTTCTTATAGGGCAACGCTACAACTGCTATTCAAGCTAATAACAACGAGCATGTGCTTGCATTTGATTGGACCAGGCATTTAGAGCATTGATAACACACCCAGCTCACAAGCTACGGCATTTACCCTCACTGAGATCTATATTACTGAATCGATCAAGACGTTCACAACAGGATCAACAAAAAAATTTTATGGTCCCCATCCTCAATACCTTAAGGACATGACTAGTCCGCTAACAGTCGATTCTGGATAGCGACTGTTATACCTGACAGACTTCAGCAGCATGTGCCTGACTGGTAAAGTCCCGCAAACTGTGATTATACATGACTAGTCCGCTAACAGTCGCTTCTGGATAGCAACTGTTTCACTGACAGACTTCAGCAGCATGTGCCTGACTGGTAAAGTCCCGCAAACTGTGATGGCAGTCTTATACGGTGCATCGCTGTGTGCACTGATTAAGAAGGAATGAGGTGTCAGACCTATATACGTGGGATGCACGATACGCCGTCTTGCAAAGATCGCCTGTTGCGCTGTGAGGGTCGCTGTGGTTGTTAAACTGGCACAGGCCTAACTCGAATTCAGAATTTTACATGGAGAGGAGACAGTTGCACACGTAGTCGCTATTATCTAGCGAACATCGGGGGTGACCTGATTATGTTAAAAATCGATTTCACTAAAGCTTTCAACACGCTGAGACGCAATGCGATGTTAACAGTGATCCGCAAAGAGTTAAATTGCATTGTTGAATCAGTTGGTGTTTAGATGCCACTCTAGCCTATTGTACCTACGTTTCGACCAGTACACACTTATATCGGACGAGAGAAAACAGCAAGGTGATTCTTTCGTTCCGCTGCTTTTCTACTTCACTGCCTTGGCACTGACAAAGTGCATCAAGTTGGAATGCAATATGTGGTATATGGATGGTGCCACGTTAGGCGGTGATGTGGACACGTTACTGACAGACTGGAGTATGTTGACGGCGAGGGGAAAAGAGCTGGGCTTCGTCATCAATGTCGGCAAGCTGATTACTGACGACAATGTAGCGGCAGTTCATGGCAGTTACTCTAGACATCAAACATGACGACCTGGCTTTAGCAATGCCAGGTCGATATAAATGAGCGGGATAATTTCGAAAAGATAAGTCCACTTCATATACAAGCTGTTAATTACCCAGTGAAGAAAACAAATCAAATTCGAAAATGTATTTTTATTCAAAATTGCAAAAATATTTCCAAATCAACAAATCATTTTAAAATTATCTTAATTACATGAATGGAATTGAAGTTGAATATGCCATAGGTTTTATGTCAGGGTGAGGCTAAAATAAAATACATATTTACAAGGTTTGTTTTATATTATTAATAAGAACTTCTTACAACTGCGGCAAATTGTTTAATTTCGTATTCGAGATCGTGTGATATTCTCAAGATCGCGCCTTTATTATTCATGCTATCACTAAATAGAGAGAGGGGATCCCTAGATATTTTTTGCAGATATGCAAAAAGTTAAGTTTTACATAAAATTAAATTTTTTGATAAATATATCATAGATAATAAAAACTATCTAATAAATGACTAATCAAAAATATCAGCTAATTGTCTGGATAAAAATTGGGGTAATGCTGATAACTTATCAGGACCAACGACCGGAATTGAAGCATGACTATCAACAACCTTTGTTAATATATCAAAAAGCTTTGTTAATATATATTAGTTTATAATTATATTAAATACGTAGACTCAGTTAGCTGATTAAATAAATAATAATTAATATTTTTGTAAAAAATATTAATTATAATATTTTTTGCTAAACTTTACTCTTTTCCAAGGGATAGACCACGAATATATAACTCTGAACAAACAGTTACCGAATGGTGAGAACGTAATGGCAAAAGTGAATTGTTCACTAATATAAATTATATGTGATGCCAGCAATATCACCTTTTGTTGGAAGTGAATAATGTTTAAGAGTAAAAAGTAACTTTTTACGGGTCACCAAGAACTTTTTACGAAAAAAAACTTTTAACTTTTTAAGGGTCATTAGGGAAAAATATATGAAGATTTCCGATTTATCATTTCAGTGTTAAGGAACCACAAAAAATGTATTTTTTACAAACGAATTACAGTTATTAATATCGTCTTCATGTATGGGAAAAGAAAACATTTTCCCATACATAAAATAATTACAGCAGTAGTTGCTATCTAGTAATTATTTTGTTAAAAATACAATATTTTTAAAAATAATTCAAAACAATTACCAAATTTGAACTATAAATGCACGATTATTAAATTAATGAACATCTTTAAAGAAATCCGGGTTTATCATTATTTACTTATAATAGCGTACCAATAATTCGGAGCTGAAAATACAGTTATACATTGTTTGTTGTGCATAACGTTAACGCCTTCTAACTGCATTTCATGGCTGCGAATTATATATTTAAGCTTGTTATTTTCGCAAAACTTAGCTGTAACATCTGGTCCGAATTGCAATCCAACGCCTCTTCTGCTCGGATGTCGTCCAGTTTCGTGACATGGATCAGACCAGAGAATATCCGTCATGATGCCTACAATATAAGAACAAGATAATATCAATTTTAAATAATATAATAATATTAGTGGTTTATATTAATTACCAGTATCAGGTGGTTGACGATTTCTATCGATTTTACCCACATCTTCCAAAGTAACATCATCAGATGAAAATAGTCCACCATGCATGACCTAAAGATAATATATTCAATCTGTACATTGTCGACGATAAGTCTTACGGCTGCGGCGTTATTGAGAATATAGCACAATGGAAGATAATTAAATATTTCGGTAAATAACTTGAACATACGATCTTCGTATCTAAATAAAGATTAAAAAGTCTACAAAATTCAGTAAATAGATTATTTTACTTTGATTTGACCTCGCCCATAAATCCGTATATCTCGTTCATTGAAATCGCTTCGTGGTTGCCTTTTGAATTTACAAAGTAGAAGAGAGTAGGGAACCACAGAATATTACCTCGTGTTAGAAAGAAATGGTTTGGGTACAGAAGCTTATATGCCAAAAGTAAAAATATGCATTCTGTACTAAACGATCCTCGGTCCACAAAGTCTCCATTGAATAACTAAAATAACAACTAGCAATACATGGTAGTATACTGTAACAATGTATATATTGTATATATTATACAATACTATAAAGGAATAAATATTGTTATACAATATTATACTACATAAATATAAATATTTAATATTTAATATTTTTATTTCAGCAGGTGATATAGTATCTCTATCAAATAGAGAACATTAGCGGGCTTGGCGGATTGCCTTGCATTACCCGGTAAGTTAACTGATTTACGGAATTGTTTAGCATCCACACATTTTCCTGCACTTCAGTTAGCATCGACCTACTTAAATAGATTTATGAAAATCCATTATTTGAATTTAATAATTAGATAAATATCGAGAATTTATAATTTTTGAAGTAATTAAAAATTAATCTGAATACAATATTTATTAATTATAATAAGCAATCATTAAAGTATATAATGATTGATATAAAGTAACCTTTTGTAATATTGGAACGAGATATTAAAGCGTTTGATAAACTTACATTTCAGAATCATTAATCTATTCGACCGTAGAGAATATAACAACATTAGAGAGTAAATTATAGATATTATGAATGTATTTACATTTCATACATTAATACACGTTACGTAATCACTAGAACTGACTTATTATCCTCACTGTGATTATTTCGGTATGAGTTAATCTTATTGTTGAATTGGGCAACGAATAATTTGCATGCGAATAATGAACTAACATATTTATATCAGCCGTAGATATAGTCCCTTTGTGAAGTATCTCAGATTCCTCTGATAACCACAATATTAGACTTGGAAAAATGAAAGCGTTAGAGGGTTATGTGGTGATTAATGTTGGTTAGGTGTTTTCGCTTCCTTGCATTAAAACTAATTAGATCTTAATAATATTAAATCTTAAATCTATTAAATCTCTAAATAAATAAGTACATTCAAATTTCAGCAAGCATTTAATATAAATGACACTTATTTAAAAATGTGGCGACGTTGAACAATACGCAGCACTTTAAACCCAGCGAATAAACTTACATATGGATTATCGGCAGACGGAACTCCATTAAAATCAAATATGTTCAAAAGATCAAAATATTGTCCGTGAATGTCCCCACAAACTGTTAATACTGAATTCTATAGGAAAAGAACAACAATAAAAACAATATGTCAAACTTAAATATAACCGTCGGTATATCAATATGAATCAATGTATTCTGATTTCTAAAATGTTCTCTAGCGTGCATTAGGATCTGAAAATAATAAACTGTAATAATTGCATTACAACAGCATCATATAAGTACCTGATAGGCGTATTTTTTGTGTAATTTTTTTTGGTTTCTAAAGTGTTCTGTCAATTGATTAACGAATGATAAAGTAACTGTCCCGCTTTCATCGAGTTTAGGACCGCTGTAATCCGCAGGTACTTCTAAATTAGATAACCGCGATTAATATGATTATCGATTATATTGATAAGATCAATATAATTAATCTTATCGATTATATATCGAGGAAATTTTAAAAACGATAAAATTTGAAATCATGTTTTTGTGAGCTCTTCATTGTATTATTAATGTTTGATTACAATGGAATTGATTGAATTAAATTACTGTCACATTTACAACAATTAATTTTATTTGAAATAATTAAAAATTTTATTTTAAATAAAAATTATTAATTTTATTTTATTTCCACCAGAAAGTTTGTTAATCCAGATTTTCTGATATTTTATAAAGAACCGATCTTATTCAAAGCCTTAAATTTAGATAATTTTCAATTCGCTTATGTAAATATGTGAGAATTCCGCTTTTTTATAAAAAATGTCAACAGAGAAAAATTAATTTCATCAAATAAAATCGTACAGAAGAAAACAAAGTTCACGGTTAGTATTTTAATTCGAAATATGGCAGGACATATTTTGGCAATTTTGTAAATAATATTATAATATTAATATATTATATCAATATTATTATATTAATATAATAATATCATAATATTTAGCAAATATTATGGCAGGACAATGAGAATTTATGTATTGACTAAGATGTCAATCTGATTGCTAACTGTAAGTATTATAGATTGGTTTCTGGTAATTTGTTTAACCATAAATTATAATTTAATATAAGTTATAATATAATATATTTTAAGTATAATTACTATTTGAAATCATAATTTGTAAATATTATAATATAATTTGTAAAAAGCCATCCTTCATTAAAAAAATCAAGAATTTGAGGATTCACCTTTTGGATAATTAAAGAGTAAAAACAATCGTAAGTAAACAGTCATATCCAATCTCAAACAACACATGGTTAAGGAAGTAACATTAAGATGGTATTATAACGGGCACATTTCTGAAAATAAAACGTTTGTTATAACCATATTTATTAGTTTAATTATTTATTGAATAAATTGTATTTATAAGCGAAATTCCTTCCATGTACTTTTATAGCTAAGAAATGTAGCTATCAAAAAAAATATTAAAATATTTCACCTAGTAGATTAACATCGATTTTGAATTCTTCATTTGCAGAGCTTCCCATACAGATCGCACGCTCGAATGCAATTCGATGCATCTGTCTTCGACATTCTTCAACTTTCTTCTGTATAGTGAGATTATCTGGTCTGGTTTTCGAAACCTGTTCGTAACTCGATACTGCTTCTTTATAACGTCCAAGAGCCATGAGGCATATAGCCCTTCGGTAATATCCCTATATCACAGATAATAGTAGCTACTAATAGCTAAATAATTAACTGATAAAATAATACATAGGTGTTAATAGTGTTATATTCCGATAAAAATTATTCGACTCGTTGAATCAATTAAAATATTTATTAAATCGATTTATTAAATTGATTAAATTTTTAATCATTAAACTTGCTAAATTTTAGCTCAAAAGAGTTTAAATCAATAGTATTTTCTAAATAAAAGTTTCATTTTCACCATCAAAAGTATTTACTTCAATAAAAAAATATATGTTGTTGAACAAAATAAAACTTCAAAAGACAACTACATAGTCTTTATAATTAATTAGGACTTTAGCTTAATGTAATTGCAAATATCTAACATATAATCGTTTAAAAATAGGTTATGGCTATATTAGTTCCGTGTCTCTAAATTTATTTCGATCATAAATAGTGCATGGGCAACTTTCAATACAAATCTTAAAAATCGTGAAACTGCCATAAAAATTTCATCTGTGTATATATCTCGGTAAAGGTTTACTAATATTGTTATATATAATTGACTGCTTTAACAACATTCAATATACATTTAAAATAATATAAATATAATAAAATCAAATAACTAATATATAGATTATATAAATTATATTTATATGTTTAATGTAAAAACACGTATAACAAGTAACGATGAAAATATCCGCTCATTGTGAGTATCATTAAAGTATCAGTTGCAATCAATGTGTAAAGTAAATACAAACATCTTGCAAAATAGGTCTATATTATCTCAAAAGCTTTCGCGCTTGACGGCCTCTTTATTAGTAAAAGCAGCAGCAATTAATTATTATTTTTTATCACTCTATATCTACACACATTTAATTAAGTAATTGCCATTTGTATTAAGCTAATTTAACTCTGCTATTTATAAATGCAATTACAGGAGACGCAAAACTACATTGCCATTTGCGATTACATGATGGTACTACGCCATCCGGGATCAAATGATAATACCCTGAAATTCCAACAAATTCAATAATTATAAATTCATTATAATATCAAATATAAAAAGATGTTCATATAGAATTATATAATAACTGAAAATTAAAGACATACTCAATTGCTATATTTTGATTGCATACATTTATAGGCACTCAATATAATCTGTTTATTGGATCATGTGTCAACTTAGTTTTGATAGAGGGAAGGTTGAAACTTGTGCAAGAAAATCAATCATTTCTTTAATTGATTCCTTCAAATTTGATAGCAGGAATGGGAAAAATTATATTATTCACGATACTAAGTTAACATTGATCATACAAATGATGTTACTAGAATTCCTTTAATGTAAAGAATATTAATTTCACAAATATTTAGAATAAAGAAAACAACACTAGTTTATTTCATTGGATCATATTACCATCTAAAGGAAAATATGTTTACCTGAAGATATTGACATAAGCAATCGAAATGTTAAATATTCGTTTTTCCCGGTTCTTTCACAATATATTTTACATAAAACATTTCTTTTGACAACTTATATATTTATATATTTTTATATAATTTGTCTTTGATAATTTGTCTTTAATATTATTGGATATTTTTATCCAATAATAGAAAGGTAGTTAAATTTTTAAAAGTTATATTTAAGATTGAAAGTATTACTTCATATTTTATTAGTAACTTCGTTACCCGTGATGCGATTTTCAGCCAAGAGATACAAACAAAAATTGTAGAAAAAATAAAATATAATGGGGAGAGAATAAAAACCGAAATTAAATATATTAACTCGGAATTTCGGATTCGTTAAGACCATGCAATGTAAATTATACTAACCTCTTGATAACAATTAATGTATTGGTGATATGGTATAATGAGATTTATCAGAATACATTAAATGGGTTTTCTTGCAAATAAAATACGCTTGAATAATGCGGAATAAGAAATAATTTTCAATCGATAAAACAGATGCACTTTCAAAATCAATGACGTGATTTGGATTAACGAAGTGTTGAGCAATCACACTAGAAGTGATACCTTTATGTACATTATAATTATGTTCTTTGAAGTTTAGGTATTTTTTTATTAAAAACATTGAATTTCACTTATTGTTAATAAAGGGTATATTTATATAATTAGACTTTTTCTCGTATTTAATAATTTTATTTCTCAGTGTAAAAGATTTATTTTATGCCTTTTAATGACACATATCGGATAAGTAATTTTCAATAAGCTCCGTGTCATGGCCCTTCTCCATTCATACGTAAATAATCTGTAGAACAGATAAGCCTACGACGTTATTAAGAAAAATGTCATCTAGGGGATGTTTGTTAGTACGTCAAATGAGATAAATAAAGTCCATCCTTAATGTATAAGAAGTTTTTTATATTTCTATTAAAATGCTTATATCATATTATATACTATCATATACTATTATGAAATTTAAGGAAGTATATTGAAGGTAAAGGATATAAATGAAATGTGACAAGACGTCGGGGAAAAGAAAAAAGGTTAAGAAATTAGTTGAAGAGGTATGATAGTGATGCGAGTTGGATACGATGCTGATGGAATAGATTTATTGACTTATTGTAGAAGAGGAGGCATATTTCAGAAACGTAGACGTTGTTTGAAGAATGGAAGCGACGAGGAATAACGAACGTAAGCTGGCAAAGAATTCCAGGCAAGTGGACCTGCGACGATAAAAGATCGGAGACTATAATTGATTGAGTGCCAAGAGACGTGGAAAAGTAGAAAATTATTTGATAGCAGAGCCAAGGAGGTAGAGCGCGAATCCTCAAAATAAACAAGGTGAGAGTAAGATAGTGAGTGACAAAATAGAAGACGAAAGGTAAAAATACGGAAACGAAATTCAACACGAAAGTTAATGGTGGGCCAAAACATGACGGAAAATTTATGGGAGATATATCGAAGCGGCGAAGACGCAAAAGGATACGAGTAGCATAGTGTATGATACGTTAAAGAGGTAAAAGCGCAGAATTGGAAGAGTTGATTAAGGAAATCTCTAATAGGCTAAGGCAATAATCGACTGGGAGACACGAGAGACAATATAAAAATGAGACAAGAGCAGAAGTCGATCAGGCTATGAATGCAACGGAGATCACGAGGGAATAAAAACGATGAGCGAACTTTGTCATTAGCAAAAAAGTGAAAACCTAAGACAATAAGATTGTCAACGATTTGAAGAATGATCGAATTAACAGATAAAATAGATGACGTAATGTCGAGGTGATGAGGGATGATTCACATGATTTCGTTCTTTTTAGGATTAAAAGTTATACGAAGGGGAAAGATGATTGGAGATAGATAAAAGATAATTTGTGGTAGAAATAGCGAGATCGTGGGTACATAGATGATGCACTTAATAGTAAAGGAAGATATCATCGGCATATAGCATCATATGAAACTTAAATTCACGAGTTATAACCGACAAATCACCGAGAAGATAAGGTAGAAAAATAGATGACCCAAAACTGAGCATTTTAGAACACCGTGCGAGATGGAAGAAGATATATGAACTAGGCTACAGTTGGAACTGAGAAACCATAATCGTGACGAAGCCGAGATAGTAGTATAGAATGATCCAATGTCGAACGCAGAAGACATGTCAAGGGATATTACGACATTACATATTTTAATATCGCGGACTTGAAGTAGATCACTGAAAACATTTTGACAACAGAGTTCAGTAGAGTGCTTAAAGTGGAATGCAGATTGGAATGGGGGTATAAATTTGAGGAAAAGAGGTATAGATTGAGCTGATATAGCACAAGACGCCCAAGGAGTTTACATTAAGTTGGAAGAGAAATCGAGCGATATGAAGATTGAAGCAAAGGATCAAGATAGTGTCTTTAGAAGATGACGTCCGATGGAAGCTTTCCAGTTCTCTGGAAAAGTGCACTTACGAATAAAGCAGTTGAAAATGGTGGTAAGGAATAGATATATAATGGAATGAATAGATTTAAGTACATATGTCGGAATAGGGTCGCAGGCAAATAGTTGTTGGGCATAAAAAGAGGAGAACCTTAGAGACTTCGCAAGAAGAAACATAAAGAAGATGGAATAGCTCAGGAAGCAATTTGCATGATGAGCAAAATGAGGATTGATGATTTATATGGATATAGATGATCGTAGTGATTTTAGACTGCAAATAAGATGATAACTCGCGAGGATCGATATTATGAGCATTTGGAGAGCGAGCAAGAACATAATTGAAGGTTGTCCAAGTATATTTTTGATTAGACGATCGTGCGATCTCATTTCGCAAGAAACATTTATATGGACTCACGTTCTGCTATGTTTATTAAGGTATCCGGCACCGTTTTAATTTTTAATACATAATTGTGTATACTAGATTATGTATAATGTATACTATATAATATATTATTATATACAATAATAATTAATAATATTTATTAATATTTATTAATATAATTAATAATTAATAATATAATATAATTGAAAAAATAATAATATAATAGTAGCTTAATTGTTGCAGATTAAAAGATTAAATAAATAAGAATAAATATAATAATGAAAATATATTTAAGCTACTGCAATATAGTAAATTGTTATGCATTTTAAATATATAAAAATATAAAAGGTTTATTAAATTTAGTAATTGATTAATAAATTAAATTTTGTTTAGAATAAAAATATAAATAGCTGATATTTTATATTAAAATAATTATCAATGGGTAAATTACTAAACTCTGAATAAGCAAACAAGTAAAAATAAGTAAAAATATTAATTATATTAAATTATATATTAATTATACAATTAATAATAGAATTATATATTAATTATATAATGACTAAAATGACTGAAATCTGTAAAACGAGAACGAAATTTAATTTTAAAAAGTAAAAATATTTATAGAAAAATTATTAATTTAATTATTAAAAAAATTAGATTAATCGAAGGTTCCCAAATAATTAAAAAATTATTTAATTATTAATTAAATAATTAAATAATTATATTTAATTATATTATTTAATTATATTATTACATATGTGGTCAAAACTTGGTAACACAAGTTTCTAATAGAAAAATATCGCTAGAACAGGGTATATCAAAAAATATGAACGACTAAACTATTAAAAACTCCTTTAAATATTAAATTATATTAATCTAAATTATATATTTCATTTATAATACGTGTTATCTTTAACTTAAATAATAAGTAAACCCAGATTCAACTAAATGATTTAATAAAAGAAATTACCAAATATAATCACCATCAATTATGAGATAGCAAATAATGGCGATTATCTTGAATATATAAATCAAAATTTATAAAAAGATGACATTAGAAAACGCTGCAGCAAAAGATAATCAGAATTCTAACATTAGACCAATTCGGTTATGAAGGTCTACATTATAAAATAATCAAATTTGTCATCGACAATATCTAAAAAGTCTGCTTGCCTTAACGAACATCGGATCGCATTCGATTGCGCGATCAGCGTCTTGAAGACCATATCCATAATTTTCAAGACGAATATGAACGGCACTACGGTTGGCATAAAGAAATGCGTTTCTATCATCAAGACTTATCGCAATAGAATATAGTTTCAACGCCATAGTTACGTCATTTTCACGAAACTCACTATTTCCCAGTGATTTTATATAATTAACGACTTCATCTAACTTTAATCCATTTTTATTTATAAAAGTATCTCGTAGCTTTACTGCAATTTCGGTAATCTCTTCGTCGGAATTAGAAAGCAGCATATCTTTAATTAATTTCGCATCGTCATCTTCTATGACCGGTGAACACTGAAATTCTGATTTTGTCATATTTTCTGCAAAACATTTTCGGTAGTTAACGTTAAAAAATAGTTTAAATACCAGCGAACAAAAATGACCGAAACGTCGCAAAGCTAACAGCTGTTCGGTATAGCTTTGATGTTTTGGTGTAAATTTTCTATTGTGTTAAATGTTTTATTGGTAAAATTTTCTATTGTGTTTAAAATATTAATGTTTTGCTGTCTATTATTAAAACAGGGTAGTCCGATATTTCAAAAGATTCGTTTATACTTAGGAATTGAAAAGATACATGTTTGAAAAAATATTTTAATTACAATGCAAAGAATTTTATAAATTGTCAAAATCACACATTATAAACAGTTGAACAGTTTTATTTAAAAATTAAGAAAATGTCATGAAAAATCCCTCTCGGATTAAATGTTATTAAAGAACCATCAAAGAAAAATATAATGGAAGTTTGGTACGTAGTTGAACGAGGAGTGTGTGAGAGAGTAGGTTTAATAATGGGATTATATGATGCGAAGTCAGGTGTTGATGCGAGGGAAACATCTAAAACAGCATTGGTTTGAGTGGTCGTGTGTGATACAGGAGTAGATGAGCAGGATAACTGTAGTAGTCGTACTGATGTACAAAAACCGCAAGTGAAATGTTTACGTTTATACACCGAGTCGTCGGATATTTTAACACGAACAAGTGTCCATAGATCGCAATCTTTGGAATCGCATCCAACTTCAAAGCTGGTGTTAAATGTTTTATTGGTATTAAATGTTATTAAAGAACCATCAAAGAAAAATGTAATGTAATTTGATTTTTTTTATCAATTTACCTGTAAAACAGATTTTATCACCCATGTAAAACAGCATTTCTAAATTATCTCTGATGATTCAGATCAAGGGTGGTTTCGTTTATAGAGCTTTGAGCTTTTAGAGCTTTTTTTAGAGCGTGTCTTAAGGCTCCTATGGATGATTATTGAAGTCGCGGTACTGATGAGCTCCGTAAGAGCGAAACGCGTTTACCGTTGTGGAAGTTTGTCGTCACACATAGGATTACTGGGCATACGTAGTGACTTTGAATATTGCGAGAATAATTTGGTTCTATTTCTTGGTCTGATGAGGATATATAGAATGCTGCCTGATATTTATGCCTCTTTATGGGAAAATACATTGTGATTTATTTACGAGTACACCATTGGGTGTCCCCAGGGCAGGTGTAACAACAAATTATATTTTATTTATTTGTACAGTTAAAAGTGACCCTGTTAAATAGTATTTCTATTAAAAAGAATTTAGTGCCTGATGCATGGTTCAACTGCGATACGCACTACCATGCACAGAGCCTATGCAAGATTTTCTCTTATGATTAAGACTGAGGGTAGTTATTATGTTTTGTTGATTTTATAATTATATTAAATACGTAGACTCAGGTAGCTTATTTAAAGTAAATCTTCCAAATGCAAAGAGAGCGCACACATCGCAGTTGTATCAACATAAAAGAATCGTGCAGTGCTCTCAGCATATAGTGGCCAAGAATAATTATACATGCTACAAGCACACACAATTATTGATATGGACATTACTGGGCATGGATGACATGAACTTGTAAGGTAATATATAAAATTAGAATGATTATATTATATTATTCATTGGATATATTGGTAGAAATTCAGATGGAATCTAACCGTAGTTGTTAGGGTAATCGTGGACTACTCAGGATATTATACGACTTGTGGATGTTTAATGCAAGGATGAAACAAATTGTGAGTTAAAGCTACAGGAGCTAGGTATTCTTGAATTTCATAAAATTTTAACAATGATGATTTTTAGGCATGATTAAGAATATTTTTATAAGTTAAGTATTGGTGAATAGAAATATGTTGATCCATATAATTTTTTTAAAGGAACTTTAGCATTTAATGTAGATACTAGCATTTAATGTTTATTTTATATACCAATTAAATGAGCACATTCGCAAATTAAAAATATTAATAGATAATTCACGTTCGCCAGTAACCATTTAATGACGCTAACCTATAGTCAGCGAAATATCAAATATAATTATATCTTGTTCCATTAATTAAATATATGTTTGTTCACACGTAAAAATTTAATAATTTAAGGTTTGCTTGAACACTTTAATGTTATCACATCTACTTTCCCGGTATTCCGTTTATTTTTTTTTGTTTTTTAAATTGGAGTCACGTATACACAAAAAAGTTAGTTATATATTGTTCAAAGCGTTTAAACATCGAGAGTAATAGAAAAAGAAAATTATCGTTCGTTATATACTTATTATATATAGTATATTCTTAGTCTATTCTTACTATTCTCTCTCCCATCCTTCATTCATCCCGTCTGGTGTTCTACAATGTTGCGTATTATATATAAACAGGTGCATAGATCATGCACCTGTTTATCGTATTCATGATCCTAGTGTATCGGCTTCCGACTGTCTTGTCTCAATTTCCAATCATCTTTCTTCTCTTCGCCTTTCTCTGAATCCTGATAAATCCAAAATTATGTGGATCCTACCTCGAAGCCTCGGCTTCAAACCTCCCTCCGTATCATTAAATTCTACAATTCTTCCTATCGTTGATAATCTCGTTTTCCTAGGCTTTCATTTTGACAACCGACGTTCATTTAAACCTTTCGTTAGAGATAAAGTACGCTCATCTACCTTGATACTTCGCAATCTCCGTCAAGTTCGTAGATTGATCGATTTCCCTTCTTCTATGACTCTCATACAAGAAAGTCATAACTTGTATGACTTTTAACTTTTCCTACTCATTCATTTCTCAACCTTCATTTTCTCGACAATTCTCGTCTTGTTTACTGTTTCCTGCGCTCTCGTAATTCCCTTCTATTACATGTCCCAAACTACTCTACCTCTTTTGGATTCCGCTCATTCGTTGTGGCTGCTTCTCTCTCGTGAAATGATATGCCCATTCATATACGCCAATCGACCTCAATACAGTGTTTTAATCGCTAAATTCCGGTCTCATTTAAACAATTTAAGAAATTTATCTATGTGACTTTTTCATGTGATTTTTGTTAGTGGACTTGTAAGCGTGCAATTGGCACGCATTTGCCACTTTAAATAAATTATCATTTTTACTGTCTCTGGTCCTTCATCGTGGTCGCCCATCTTGCCTAGAATACGCTCTCTCTATCGACGTCCGCCGCGCTCCCTCCTTTATCACATTTTAGATTTTTTAATCATTTTTTTATCACATTTTAGATTTTTTGTGTGGTCATGTACGCGTGCGACGGTACGCATTTGCCAAGTAAAAATAAATCTTTTTTAACTCTTATAAGATATAAGCTAAATATAGTCCGAAAATCCGAACTGTACCTTCTCGTGACTTGCTATGCCCTTTGCCCCTCCCTGACTCATTGTATAATGCAAACCATGCATGTTAATTTCTTATTATAATTCGTTTAGAATTAAGTAAAATGTTAAATATTATGTACCCAAATTATTTTGCTAATTTATAATTATATTTAGATAAAATAAAAAATAATTAATTTTAATTATAAAAATTGAAATATCTAAAATAATGCTAATTGGAAAATGCTAATAATAAAGAATAGTGAGAATAATGCTAATTCTAAATTTATATTTTATATTTTGCGAATTTTGTGAACTTCAGTTTCAAGTATCGAAAAATATGACGTTTGTGACGTTGCGTGAATGAATCTGATAAGGAGAAAAAGGTTTTAAGTGGATAGTGTTGATACAAGGATTGCGGATTAATTCGTCATTTTTTTGGAAAACTACCGAGCCAAATACGTGCTAAATTTGCAGAGTGGCTTCCATCTTTTTTATATAAATTAGAAATACGAGTATTCTTCCTTTTGCTGCATCAATGTTTAGACTTTTTATTGGGTAAAAACATACCAGTACAAGTATTGCTAGTTCATTTAGACGTTCCGAATTCAGTACAGATATTGTGTGGTACTATTTTTATCAGACGTTACTTAACCAAAGGTAATAAATAATAATTTATCTAAATTTCGGTTTTAAACTCATTGTAAATCTATTTCATAATGGCTATGTCGTGTAGCGAATATAGAAGAGTCACAATCTAATAAATAAAATCTCCAGTTCATTGACCACAAAACTTCACTTGTTATAGAGGTTTATATGTGTGACTTTTTGAAGTCAGAATTGGGAATTGCGTTCATGACGACTACAGCAGTACATCTTACAGAGTATTAAAATTTAAAAATACATGAATTTGCGTTCTAATCCTTTGATCGCTCGGTAATTATTAATAATTACAGTGAAGGATAAAAAGTCGATTGAGTTAGCATTAATTATTGTAATTACTTAGCAGTGATAAAGCATGTTAGGTTGATACTATTAGCCGTGTTGTCATTACTCTACATGCCTTAACTGAATGCTGCAATATAAAATTTACTTAAAGCATTATTTTGAGAAGACGATCATATTGACTGATAATCTCCGGAAAATTAATATAAGAGACTATGAATCATCATCAACAGTACAGCAAACTTTAAAAATGCTATGATATGTTCGAATTGTGGTTTAATTCACATACATAATCCTCCCCCACTTTATAACTTAGTACTTATAGGTACTATGTGTACCTAGAAATAATAAAGCGTTCAATTAAATTGAACAAAATTATTATCTAAAGATTTATGATAAAAAAATTCATATTGATTTTTTATTTAGATACTAAAATAATTATTAGCTAAAATAATAACTAAAATGTTAATTATCTAAAATAATTTAAAACAGCATTTCTATCACATAATAGTAATTTCTATTACATTTTGTCTAATTTCATAGGCAATGCCATGCACAGAGCGCATGCTAAATTCCCTCTGATGATTCAGATTAAGGGTAGTTCTGCTTTTCGAGCTTTAAACACTCTTTAAGCGTGTGTTAAGGTGCCTATAGATGATTATTGTAGTCACGGTACTGATGAGTTTCGTTAGAGCGAAACGCGTCTACCGTTGTTGAAGTTTGTCATTAGACATAAGAAGAATTATCAGACGTAGCAACTTTAAATATTGCGAGAATAATTCGGTTCTAATTCTTGAGGATATATAGATCAGCGAATGGTGTTTATGCCTCTTCATGAGGTAACCATAGTGATTTATTTACAAGTACACCATTGTGTGTCCCAGGGCAGGTGTAGCAACAAATTATATTTTATATATTTGCACAATTTAAAGTGTCCCTGTAAACAGCATTTATATTTAAAGGAATTTAGTTCCTGATGCATGGTTAAACCGCAATACGCACTGCCATGCACAGAGCTTATGCTAAATTCCCTCCGATGATTCAGATTAAGGGTAGTTCTGTGTTTCGAGCTTTAGACATTGTTTAAGCGGGTGGTAAGGTGCCTATGGATGATTAAAGTCACGGTACTGATGAGCTTCGTTAGAGCGAAACGCGTATACCGTTGTTGAAGTGATTCGTCACACATAGGATGACTGGGCATACGTAGCGACTTTGAATATTGCGAGAATAATTCGGTTCTATTTCTTGAGGATATATAAACAGCGAATGGTGGTTATGCGTCCTCATGAGGAAACCATAGTGATTTATTTACGAGTACACCATTGTGTGTCCCAGGGCAGGTGTAGCAACAAATTATATTTTATATATTTGTACAATTTAAAGTGTCCCTGTAAACAGCATTTCTATTTAAAGGAATTTAGTTCCTGATGCATGGTTAAACTGTAATAGTCACTGCCATGCACAGAGCTTATGCTAAATTCCCTCCGATGATTCATATTAAGGGTAGTTCTGTTTTTCGAGCTTTAAACACTGTTTAAGCGTGTGTTAAGGTGCCTATAGATGATTATAGTTGTCACGGTACTGATGAGCTCCGTTAGAGCGAAACGCGTATACCGTTGTTGAAGTTTGTCGTCACACATAGGATGACTGGGCATACGTAGCGACTTTGAATAATGCAAGAATAATTCGGTTCTATTTCTTAGTCTGATGAGGATATATAGAATGCTGCCTGGTGTTTATGCCTCTTCATGAGGAAAACATAGTGATATATTTATGAGTACACCATTGTGTGTCCCAGGGCAGGTGTAACAACAAATTATATTTTATATATTTGCACACTTTAAAGTGTCCCTGTTAAACAGCATTTCTATTAAAAAGAATTTAGTGCCTGATGCATGGTTAAACTGTAATAGTCACTACCATGCACAGAGCCAATGCAAAATTTGCTCCTATGATTTAGACCAAGGGTAGTTCTGCTTTTCAAGCTTTAAACACTGTTTAAGCGTGTGTTAAAGTGCCTATATATGATTATTGAAGTCACGGTACTGATGAGCTCTGTTAGAGCGAAACGCGTCTACCATTGTTGAAGATTGTAGTCACACATAGGATGACTGAGCATACGTAGCGACTTTGAATAATGCAAGAATAATTCGGTTCTATTTCTTAGTCTGATGAGGATATATAGAATGCTGCCTGGCGTTTATGCCTCTTCATGAGGAAAACATAGTGATATATTTATGAGTACACCAGTGAGTGTCCCAGGGCAGGTGTAACAACAAATTTTATTTTATATATTTGTACACTTTAAAGTGTCCCTGTAAACAGCATTTCTATTTTAAGGAATTTAGTTCCTGATGCATGGTTAAACTGTAATAGTCACTGTTATGCACAGAGCTTATGCTAAATTCCATCCGATGATTCAGATTAAGGGTAGTTCTGTTTTTCGAGCTTTAAACACTGTTTAAGCGTGTGTTAAGGTGCCTATAGATGATTATAGTTGTCACGGTACTGATGAGCTCCGTTAGAGCGAAACGCGTATACCGTTGTTGAAGTTTGTCGTCACACATAGGATGACTGGGCATACGTAGCGACTTTGAATAATGCAAGAATAATTCGGTTCTATTTCTTAGTCTGATGAGGATATATAGAATGCTGCCTGGTGTTTATGCCTCTTCATGAGGAAAACATAGTGATATATTTATGAGTACACCAGTGAGTGTCCCAGGGCAGGTGTAACAACAAATTATATTTTATATATTTGCACACTTTTAAGTGTCCCTGTTAAACAGCATTTCTATTAAAAAGAATTTAGTGCCTGATGCATGGTTAAACTGTAATAGTCACTGCCATGCACAGAGCTTATGCTAAATTCCATCCGATGATTCAGATTAAGGGTAGTTCTGTTTTTCGAGCTTTAAACACTGTTTAAGCGTGTGTTAAGGTGCCTATAAATGATTATAGAAGTCACGGTACTGATGAGCTCCGTTAGAGCGAAAAGCGTATACCGTTGTGAAGTTTGTCGTCACACATTGGATGACTGGACATACGTAGTGACTTTGAATAATGCAAGAATAATTCGGTTCTATTTCTTAGTCTGATGAGGATATATAGAATGCTGCCTGGTGTTTATGCCTCTTCATGAGGAAAACATAGTGATATATTTATGAGTACACCAGTGAGTGTCCCAGGGTAGGTGTAACAACAAATTTTATTTTATATATTTGTACACTTTAAAGTGTCCCTGTAAACAGCATTTCTATTTTAAGGAATTTAGTTCCTGATGCATGGTTAAACTGTAATAGTCACTGCCATGCACAGGTTAAACTGTAATAGTCACTGCCATGCACAGAGCTTATGCTAAATTCCCTCTGATGATTCAGATTAAGGGTAGTTCTGTTTTTCGAGCTTTTAAGATTGTTTAAGTGTGTGTTAATGTGCCTATGGATGATTATTAAAGTCACGGTACTGATGAGCTCCGTTAGAGCGAAACGCGTCCACCGTTGTTGACGTTTGTCGTCTCACATAGAATGACTGGGCATACGTAGCGACTTTGAATAATGCAAGAATAATTCGGTTCTATTTCTTGATCTGATGAGGATATATAGAATGCTGCCTGGTGTTTATGCCTCATCATGAGGGAAAACATAGTGATTTATTTACGCGTACACCATTGTGTGTCCCAGGGCAGGTGTAACACCAAATTATATTTTATATATTTGTACACTTGGTATAGAATCGTTCACGAAATACCTCGAATTTATTTGATGAATCAATTCAATATTGATTTCACATTTATTTGATGATATGAATAAGTCATTTATGTTTTAGAAGTTGTATGTTCACTTAAGCAATCGGCGAATACCTTTAGAAAAATAGGAAATGAAATTATTGCTTCAAATTGGTGGTCATAAAATGATTTTCACAAAAATAGTGGTTATCCTCCTCTTTCCAACTTTTTTAGAGCCAGGCTAATCTGTTCAGATAACATATTTCTGTATTCTTAAGAAAAAGTTATCTGTTGTAATTTATAAGCTGGTAACTTCCCTTCTTAAATTGGAAAATCAAAATTCAAAATTGAAAAAGCAGACCATTTGGATATGATAAAAACCTACTTTATCTTGATATTCCATTTTTTGTAATTATATTTATATTAAATTTAAATTTAATACTGACTAAGTATTAAATTTAGTACTGAAAAAAGTCAGTACTATTAAATTTAGTACTGACTAAGTACTGACTTAGTCAGTATTTTTAAATACTGACTTAAAGCAGTTAACCACTTAAAGGCTACTGACTTAAAGCGGTTAACCACTTAAAGGCTACCAACTTAAAATTCTGTAAAGAAGCAACTGCAATATAATGAAAGTAACCTAAACAATACACATACGATGAGCAAAATTGAACAGATGACTTTAGCATACACCTGAATGTGAAGTATATGCTAAAAGATTATTTACTGTAAATACATTGTAGCTAATGTATATTCAATGTAACATAAAATGAAAAAATGTAACAAAAATAACCTGACTGTTATCTTGACATTTATACTCAACAGTATCGAGCAATCTAGCGGCACAATGTATTGAGAAAATGCAACAACGATTAAAGTATCACGAAAACTATATATGTCGAGTTGACCCGGTAACCACAGTATATGGCTGATTTTGAAAAATAAGAAAAATTACGTTTCGTACCGAGCAAGAAATTTCGATGCAGTTGTATTTTAATTCTAAGAAAATTGCTTATTTTCGTGATCCACGAAATAAAAATCATTCTTAAATAATTAATGACGGCGGCGGGTTCCTGAGGTTTCTCTATACCCGGAACCTATTTTAATTACAACTATATGTACTTAAATATTATCCGAAAATATTTCTTTTGGCTCATAAGGTTTAATGTTGATTTCAAAAATGCAAACCGTATGATTGTGGTCCATCATTAATTCTTAACACTTAAAGCTTTTTAAACGTCCAAGGGTTAAGTAAAACCGTTTATAATCGAAAGTTCTCATCATTCGCTGTTAAAGCGAATAGACTTCTATTCGTGTTTTCGAGTAAACTACTAACCTTAAATTCAGAATGCAAAACTTGGCATCTGATGCAATTGTCTGTTCAGTGATAAAACGGAGTCATTCTTAAAGACGTTGGTATTTTCAATTATCCTTATTGGTCAACTTCATTCAACTTCTGATCAATTTCTGTTTTATAAGTAAAAAAGAATAACGAAATGAACAAATATGTAATACCTATTTCTATATATAATAGAAAATTAAATTTAAAAATAAAAACGATATAAAACGATAAAATGAAATGGTCTAAAATGAAATTGTTTAAAATAAAATGGTCAAAATGAAATGTTTTAAAATGAAAAATATAAACTAAAATTAAAAAATAAAATATAAAATGTAAAAATATATTTTATATATAATATATAAAATTTTAATATTTTATATTTTTATAAAATATAAAAATCCATTTAAAATATAAAATGGTTTATACAATGAAATGGTTTTCATTGTATTTCGTTATCTTTCTTTTCTCATGAAGCAAAAATGGATCAAAAGTCTTGTTAAATGAAGTTACCTGATAAGGATAAATGAAAATACCAACGTCCTTAAAAATCACTCCGTTTAAAAACATTTTTTATCACTTTTGAAAAACACGAGTATTGCTGAAATTATTGAGCAATAAAGCAGTTCGACTGATTAAATCGGGTATATTTTATTGATATGCTATCGTTTTGAGTTTCAAATTTTACGGAATTTCGATTTTCATCATAATATTATCTGCGTTATTATTCCGTATAATTTTTTAATATCGATAAAACCGAAATGCAATTTGAAAATATATATGTCGAAAATCATGAAATTGAATATTTTCAATTCTAAGCGTAAATTCGTTGATGATTGAAATCGGTTTCATTAGTTCATAAATTAAATTTATTGAAATTTGAGAGCAGGATCAAAAAGAAAACTTTTTATTTTATTTTAATATTTCGCTAACTTCTGTTAGTATCATCTAACGATGATGCTAACAGAAGTTAGCGAAATATTAAAATAAAATTAAAAGCTTTTTGATTTTGCTCCTAAAATTAAATAAAGAAAAATGGATCAGCAAAATCAAATATTTGCAAATTAAATTTAGCTTATTTCTTACGATTACATGATGTGTTCTTTCTGATTTTTTCGAAAGTATAAAATTTGATATTTACACAATAAAAGTACCTTAAAGACAATCATTTTAAATCTTTAAAGTTTCTCATAAAACAGATTTTTTCTGTCCAAAACAGGAGCTTAAATATAATTCATATAAACTGGACATCCTTTGTCTGAATTTAATAAAATCATTTGTTATTACAATATTTCATTTATTGCATAAACTTGAAATAGAAAAGTAAAAGTTAGAAATTTTAGAACAGGATCAACAAAATAAATTATTCATCCTGATAATAAAAATTTTAAAAAATATATATTTCAAGAATATATGCCAAAATAATAATAACAGATGGAGATCTGTTATTTTAAAATTAAAAGTATTGGTAAATACGAGAGATAATTTGTGATCAAAATTCTATGACGAAATTTTAGAGTATCTATTGAGAAAATATCAACTTTATTAAAAATTAAATTTACCCCGGTAAGTATTGATATTTACAGTACAAATTCGTTGCTTAAACAATCAATTTCAAGCAAAGAATTTACCCGAAATAAATTAGCGTAAACGAATTTAATTTACCGAATTGTGAATTTTCAAAAAATAAAAATATTTCACAAGAAAATGAGAGATTTCCGTGGACATCTTTCCTGTTTGTATGATGTGGCAGCCACGAAAGAATCGACAAAACGATACCGGGTACCGTTTCGTCATTATTTTGACTCATCAGTGCCAGATACCTCCCACTACAGGATGCAGAGTTGGACCGGCAGACGGCACGAGTATGTCAAAAGGTACTTGGAGCTAATTTTTTTAGCAAATTCGTAGTATCGTTTTGTCGATTCTTAAGTGGCTGCCACATCATACAAACAGAAAAGATGCCCACGGAAATCTCTCATTTTCTCGTAAAATACAAATAAGTTGGCAGATAAATAGAGAGAATGCGCTGGCATTAGCCAGTGCTCTTTGCTAACGATCCTTTTGGTGTAGCATGTCCCTAGTTTGCTAGAAATTTCTAGCTCTAAGTACCTTTGACCTACTCGTGCCGTCTGCCGGTCCTCCTCTGCATCCATTAGTGGGAGGTATCTGGCACTGATTTGTCAAAATAATGACGAAACGGTACCTGGTATCGTTTTGTCGATTCTTTCGTGGCTGCCACATCATGCAAACAGAAAAGATGTCCACGGAAATCTCTCATTTTCTTGTAAAATACAAGTTGTTAGATAAATAGTAAGAATGCGATGGCATTAGCCAGTGCTCTTAGCTAATGATCCTTTTGGTGAAGCATGTGCCTAGTTTGTTAGAAATTTTCTAGCTCTAAGTATGTTTTGACATACTCGTGCCGTCTGCCGGTCCTCCTCTGCATCCAGTAGTGGGAGATACAAGGCACTGATGAGTCAAAATAATGACGGTACCTGTATCGTTTTCTCTATTCTTTCTTGTCTGCCACATCATAAAAACAATAAAAATATTTCGATATCAATAAATTTGTTTTTTTTTATCAAAAATATTTTTGTTTTAAATCACTTCTCAGAAAATTACAAACTATTTGTTTATACATAATAGCCTCCTAGGAAATAAAAAATTATTTGTTTAAACACAATATACTCTCAAGCAATAAGAAACTTTAAGTAAAATAATTTCCTCTCTTCTTTAATCCAGCCCAATAATTATCAATAATGGATCATTATCAACTATTTAAAATAATAATAGTTGATAATTATTAAAGATGCTTACAGATGTTAGCGAAATATCAAATAAAATGTTCCTTCTTTCTTTGATACAGCTTCAATAATTCTTTATTAATTAATTTTCTTAACTCTTTAAAATGAAACACGAAATAAAAATGACGTACCATGAACTGAATTTAGAGATAATTTTGTAAATCATTAAATTGTCATTATTTACATTTTGATATTTCTATGATAATATGATATTTTTATGTTAATTATATATAATGAAATATTAAATATAATATAAGGTTATCCCACGGAAACGCTATCTCTCATTTTACATAAAAAGATAAAGCCGCTAATCGCAGACGCAAACATAATGATCACTGTTTGCTACTACATACATATATAGAATAATAAGATTATAATTCTATTATTATCATATAAAATAATAAGATTTTCTTAAAAGAAAAAACAAAGTACATAACATAAAGTAATAAACACTCAGGAAATTACAATATGTTTATTTAAACAAAATATCATATCATTAAATTTCAAACTGTTTATTTAAGCACAATTGCATTTTAGGAAATTAAAAACTAATTGTTTAAATAATGGTCTTTCAATAAATTAAAAAAAAACTTGTTTATTTAAATACAATGGCCTCTAAAACATTACTAACTCTTTATGAAATAGCCTCTCATAAAATTACAAACTATTTATTTAAACATAAAAGCCTTTCAATAAATTACAAACTGTTTGTTTGAACACAATAGTCTATCAGGAAATTAAAAGCTATTTGTTTATACATAATAGCCTCCTAGGAAATAAAAAAAATATTTGCTTAAAATCTAGCCTTTCTAGAAATAAAAATGTTTATTTAAACACAATAGCATCTCAGAAATTACAAACTGTTTAAACACAATTGCCACACAGGAAAAATTAAAAACTGTTTATTTAAACACAATAATCTACAATGGAATTCAAAACTGTTTGGTTAACAATAGCCTTCAAGAAATACAAAACTATTTGAACACAATAGCCTTTGAGGAAATTACAAAATGTTAAAACACAATAGTCTGCCAGGAAATTAAAAACTATTTGTTTAAACACAATAGTCTAATAGGAAATTAAAAACTATTTGTTTAAACATAATAGCCTTTTTGGAAATTAAAAACTATTTGTTTAAAATCTAGCCTTTCTAGAAATTAAAATTTTTATTTAAACTCAATAGACTAAGGAAATTAAAAACTGTTTAAACATAATAGCCACTAAGAGAATTAAAAGCTGCTTATTAACACAATAATCTATCATGGAATTCAAAACTGTTTGTTTAAGCAATATCTTTTCTAGAAACACAAAACTTTTTTAACAAAATAGCCTTATAGAAAATTACAAGCTGTTTAAACACAATAGTCTACCAGGAAATTAAAAACTATTTGTTTAAACACAATAGCCTTTTTAGAAATAAAAATGTTTATTTAAGCACAATGTTCTACCAGGAAGTTACACATTGTTTATTTAAACACATTAACCTTTCAGGAAATGAAAACCTGTTTATTCAAACACAATAATCTACCATATAATTCAAAAATTAATAATAATAAAGACTTTATTAAATACACCAAAATATAGCATGCAAGAATAAAAAAGGTAGGTCATAACTAACTCAGATAAAAAATGACAGAATTTTTCTTTCGTTTTTTCATCTTCCCTTTCTCTTTCATGGCCTCAGGTCCAGGGGGATCTGAGCCCCCAACCGATCCAACACGCCGCCTTCCGACTGAACCACCCGGGGTCCTTTCACCCCCCGAAAAATCCAATCGGCGCGGACTATGCTTGGTAAACGAGAGACGAGGAGCTTAAGAAACCTTAGCCTTTGCTCTGGGGGACGTCCTCTTGAGAAGAAGACTAATCCCGAGATAGCCCAAGTGCCCCAAAGGCGCACCTGGGGTTTCCCTTTCAATGACAGATGCTGAGCCCGTTTCAGGGCCCACCTAGCTTTCTTCATGATACGTTTGAGTCTATTTAGGTCAGCTTTCGCCGACCAGTTCACCGTAACGGTGAACCCCAGGTATTTTACTCGACTTGTGAAGGTGGGAAGTGGTTCAGAGGCAAATATGGAGGATAGCGCAGAGAGTGCTAATCTCTTAAGTTTTTGTTTTGTAGCAGGGGTGCCATGAAAGACGACCAACTGCGATTTAGCTGAGTTTAAAATAAGATTGAATATGGGTAACTGATCTTTTAATCTTAAAAAGAAACGGCTGATGTCAGAGACTACGTATTTACACCTGTGTCCAGTGAACAGGGCTGTGGTGTCATCAGCGTACACCACAAGACGTTGTTCGCGTTTAAATATTTTGAATAGTTTAATAGAGGCAGCAAGATATAAGATAGGAGAAAGTGGGGATTTTTGAGGTACACCCGTAATAGGGTAGAACTGACGCGCATCAGGGTCGTCTTCATAGTAAAATCGCTTGGTAAACAACAGGATCTCCACTCTGTTCACAATTCTCGCAGGCAACCCGAGGGACCTGAGAGAAGAGATCACAAAAAGAATGGAGATGCGGTCAAATGCAGCAGAAAAGTCAAGGAAAACAGCCACAACTAGACGATGGCTATTATCCCGACAAAACTGCTCCACCTCACCAACTGCTGAATGGACCGAGCGACCTTTGACGAACCCATGAAAACCTGGAGGGATCAAATTACGCCTACTTAAATGGTCGCGGATTTTACGCGCAAGCGCTTTTTCGTAAATCGACACGAGGGCATTTTGAATCGAAATGGGTCGCAGATCTTTAGGGCATGAGCAGGATTTTTTCTTAGGAAGAAAAACACGCTTACTAATATTGATGCCTGCTACATCGGATGGGGAGGCTAAAAGCATGGTGACGGCCACCTCTCTTCTCTGATCAGCTGTCAAAAGCTGACAGACCCGAGAAGAAAGTGGAACGACGGATTTGGAGATGCCAGGGAGTGGACCCCATGAGTTAAGGATATCCGTAACAGATAGATCCCTACTCCTGAAGTTACACCAAGGCGGGATTGGTTGAGGTGATAGAGTGGCTTTATAGTTGTGTAGGGCTAATGACTCCTCCAAAACTTTATCAAGGCCAACATTCTCTATCCAACCCAATACTCTATCCTTCCAGCAAACAAACTTCTCCTTCTTGAAAATCTTCCAAAATGAAGACTGAGAAGGACTAAGGTGAGCAATACTCGTCCTATCCCTACTCAGCTGGAACCTATATCTAGTGCTCCAGTATTCATTCGAGAGAGCCTGTCTGGCGGAAACAGAGAGATTAGGGAGGTTAAGCAATTTCGCTAGGACCTTGAGTTTCGTCGGAGTAGGATTGTATATACGACCTTTATAGGTAGTCGATAAAATCGCGGTAGCTTGCGAAAAGAGGTAGGTATTAAATTCGGTAAGACTCTCATTTCCTATTATGGGAAAGAGTTGGATAGCCGCTTGAAAGAAGGCCACTCTGATAGGATCAAAGTGAAACCTTCTTTGAAGCAACATATCTTCCTCAATCCTCCAACGAATTAGGTCATGAGAGGTGGACAATTGCTGGCGCGACTGCTCCGTGCAGAAGGGTTTTAACAACCACCTCGAGTGAAGCAGTAAAATGTCGAGGATAGAATTTGTTGATGTGCAATGAAAGGTAGGTGACGGGGGTTTGTGAATAAGATAACCGTTCCTAGCTCTGCGAAGTGCTGCATTGATCCAACGACCAGTTCTGTCGTTGAAATCTCCAAGTATCATGTCATAACCGCTGTCAATAATACTATCCAGGAGGTCACGGTTCTTGTGAATTTCCCCTGGACGGATGTAGACATTGGCTAGACTTATGCGTTTACCGTTCTTACTGAGTGAAACTACTAAACAAGAAAGGGCTGGACATGAGTAGTTTAATAGGAGGGAGGACCTTAAGGAGCACTTAACTAAGGTCAAGAGTCCTTGAGATGAAGAGGAGTGAGGTGGGGTTATGTACTGAGTATAGTGGGAACAGATATGCTTTGGGATAAATCGAGTAATGTCCTGGGGGAGACGGATAGACTACGTCTCCTGAAGGAATATAACATCTACATCTCTACCAGATAGAAGTCTTAGGGCAGAAGCACCTCCCGATTTCCACTAAAGGATATTCAGTGAAAAAGGCTCTCGAGTACTCTGCATATTATAAATTGATTGTTTACTCATATTGGATTATTTATTAGTGGATGATAGCAGTAGGCTATTCGATTAAATAAATATTTTCTTCACTTCCTCTACGAATAAATAGTACTCTGCATTGTGATGGATTTGTTGGATGGAGGATTGCCTGCCTAGACAGAGCTAGGTGCAGGAAGGTTGCCCTTCCCACAACTAGCCCCCTCCAGGAAAGGTACTTGCCCCTGGGCAATATCATCATTTCCCTTAGTCATACGTCGAATAAGCTTCCCGATCTTGATCGGGGGGACGGCATTGGCCGAAGCCCCTCTCTTTTTTGACTCTGGAAGAACATATACCACTGGAATCGTGGGATTCGTGTTGATAGCACCCACGGCCATTAGTATAAAGTTTTCCAACCTTCTATGCGACTCTGCTATCTTTATATCCATCAACCGGGATATCTCTGAGTCATCCATGCGCGGTGCGGCCACACAAGAGAAGGAAGTTGTAGGTTTAACCGGACGAATAAAAAGGCTTCTGTACGCCTTGAACTTACTGCAGCTCCTACGCCATGCAGGATGGCTCCCCCCGCAGTTTGAACATGAATGGGGGGGGCGAGCAACGGTCATTCGACGACAGAGATAGACAAGAGGCTGATCCGCAGATACCACATGTAGGGATCCCACTGCAGCTGGAAGCCCAGTGACCCCATTTGTGGCATCGGCTGCAGTGGGGGTAGGTTAATTCGTCTATTTCGGTTATTGAGAACCGAATGTTGAACCCCATAAACGGGTTGGATGATGATTTTGATAGAGTTTCAGCTAACTCCACTGGCGCACTACAAAAGCCAACCGGGATAGGGTTCCCGTCCCTACCCACGATTGGTCTCAGACTGGAAACTTTGAAGGTTGCCATAAACGATTGCTTGTCATCTTCATCCATTGAACATGGTAGATTGGTAACTTTGATCGAAGCCAGGATAGGCTTTATGGTAAGTTCACCGAATTCTGTAAGATTCTCAAAAAATATTCCGCGTATTTCATTGCGAGATCAGATGTTACAAAAGAAATTTTCACCTCGGAGGGGTGTATCTTTACAGAATTAAATAAAATCCTGTTCTTATATAGAAGCGAGAAATTTCTCAGAAATTTATTGTATAGTTGATCCCTTTCTATAGGTCTTCTTACTTTAATTAAAATCAAGTTCCTCTTTTTCGGGATGGGGGGAAGCACATTCGCATCGCCTGAAGATAACAAAACATTACTGACCTTATCGCTATGACTTTGAGTAGAAGAGCATCTAGTACAAACCTCTTTTTCGTTTGGAATTCTGTTAGAATTTGCTTGAAATTGACTATCGTTTGATAGCTCCGAAATTACTTGTACACTACACATTTTTTTGAATAATCTCGCAAAATAATTGGTAATTCAAAAATTAAGAACTGTTTATTTAAACACAATAATCTACAATGGAATTCAAAACTGTTTGTTCAAACAATAGCCTTTATGAAATACAAAACTATTTAAACACAATAGCCTTTCAGGAAAATGTGTTTTTTACTTTAATAAATCATTATTATTTTTTTAGAAAATTACAAACTGTTTAAACACAATGGTCTATCACGAAATAAAAATCTTTTTGTTTAAACACAATGGTCTATCAGGAAATAAAAATCTTTCTGTTTAAACACAATGGTCTATCAGGAAATAAAAATCTTTTTGTTTAAACATAATAGCATTTTAGGAAATTAAAAACTATTTAAAATCTAGCCTTTTTATAAATAAAAATGTTTAATCGAATTAAAAATAGTATTTTCCCAAATATCATTAAAACATCCACTCAATACTTTTATAAACGATCAATGAATTTCTATGACCAAATCCTTTACATTTACGGACTAAGCTATAACGTGTGTGCCAACGTAATAAGGTGTTGAATGATCTATCTTTACCAAAGCATAATAGAGTACATTTAAACAAATTCACTAAGACTCCACTCGTTCTAGTGTTGATATCAGGTTGTAATATATCAGGATCAGTAAATATAAAGAATTATTGGAGCTAGATTAAAGAAAAGGAAATTTTTATTTGATATTTTGCTAACCTCTATTAGCATCTTCAGAAAATTACAATCTTATTGTAATTTTTCAATCAAATTCTAAATATTTTAATCAAATTGTAATTTTCTGAAGATGCTAACAGAGGTTAGCGAAATATCAAAAAAATTTTCCTTCTTTCTCTGATTCAGCGTTAATAATTCTTTATCAATAAATAGATCATTGTGTTCAAAAAAATATTTTATTATTAAATTTTGATTTAGCATTATTATGTTTTGTTTATTTTATAATTATATTAAATACATAGACTCAGCTCGCTGATTTGATTATAAACTTTTTAGAATCAGTAAATGTGTTAATTGAATGCAACCGCTTAAGATCGATAGTATCAACAAGACAGAATATTCTGACTTTTAATAACCTGCTGAGGATATCCAACACCCCAAAGGTATGCCCGATGCTATAGATGATCAGCGACTCCTAAAAGGATCAATGGATTTCGATAAATCCTTTACCTTTAATAACCTGTGAGCCGATATAATTAGTAATGGATGCTCTCCGAATATAGATAGAAATATAGACAAAGAATCTAATCAAAAAGTAATAATAAAATAAGGTATGATAAGAAAAACTATAGATGCCTTATCAATTTGCGAACGCAAATTTAGTTAGACAAGCGAAAGGAACTCCCGCGCAACCCATGTTGATAAACGTGTAGTTGATCAGTACCAGTCAGATGCTTTATTATACGAACATATTCAATACGCTTCAACAATTTGCTTGCAAGAACTGTAAGTAGTACTGATCAGTAAATACACCAACCGTGCCGAATGCATTTTGGTCTATAAATAATGGAATAAGTGTTCTTAAGAGGGTTTGTTGAAATTTTTAAAGACGAAAAAGGTACTGATAAATGTCGTAAAGTCCGGTAGCAGCTGATTCATACAAGAGAGACAAAACAGAGTGTACCCATTCCTAAAAAGTAGATTGGACTGCTGACCTAATAAATAAGGAATGACACTAAAAACCATAAAAGCTTTAATTAATATTGACAATTTAAAACTTGTGCACTAATGAATAAGCCATTTCTATCAAAGCTAAAGCTATCTTTTATCTTACGAACATTTATTATATTAACGGACTGCAATAACCGATTAGCCATTTTAAGTTTAGCTTTTAATAATAACCATCAAACAATGGGTTTTAGGCAGCGCATATAAAATTTCTGATCCATACATTATTCTTACTTTAATCTCTCAAACAAAATAGATCATGTTGTTTCTTTTCTAGATATTATCGTTGCTCAAATGATATATCATTTAAAATGCGAATGATAGACTTTGAATCTAAAACCGCAAGTTGAGTAATTATATGTTCACATTTAACATCTAAAAACGAGGTTGTTGATCATTAAGTGTATTCCTTATTCGAAAGATACTTACACTTAGAGTAGCTACGACATATCTCGAACACATCAAACATATCAGAAAATACTTCACATCATGTGAACACATCGTCATTATAGTGTTTCTGAATGCCAACACTTGATTAGTCCCTTTACTTGACGAAACAGGAATTGATCTATCTCATGAAGTATCAAAGAAATAAATTTACGTTCAACCAGGGAATTTGAGAGTTAATGAAAAAATCAGGTAATTATAGACAATGTTTCAGAGTACTCACGTGATCACAAATGCACATGCACATCAGAATAATAAGACAACAACTTCCTATGCTGTGATTCGCCATAATCATTTACGCCATCTACATGTATAACTTGTTCAATATCTACACCCAAACACTTGCACTCGTTCAACTATTTAGAGAATGACTTACACTCAAATGTGTCGATAAAAATTTTTATCTTAGATAATAATATTTAATTATATAATATTTAATAATATTTAATTTTTAATAATTACATTACCCTATTCTAGCTACAATTGTAATATAGCCACAATTTGTCCACATATCCACTATTTGTAGTAGTTATTAAAATTTTCAAGTTTTTTCTTATAACATGTGAAATGTAATTTTTAAAATTATTTATTAACTGATATTCACATATTGAAGCTTTGAAACTATAGTAAATTGCCTTTAAATTAATTGAATTAATTAAAATATTTGTTTTACTTGTTACTTACATAATAAATGAAGGAAAATATTCGGTTTAATTATGTTTAATTATGAGTATTAATTTGCCTTCATAATGACTTGCTCACGAACTATTAAGGTAAGCAACGCTGAACACACTTTTATGTAATTTCCGTCTTCTGTTTTTTTTTGTGCGGCAAAATGGATTTCTACAAGAAATCCATTAAATATAAATGTTAACTGTATTCCGCAATTTAGTTTTTAATGAGGTACCGTTAGGAAAAATAGCATACGCAATTCTGGTGTAGAATTGACTGTCTTTTAACTTTTCCTTGTAATTACAAAATTTTAAATAATTATCAATTATCAGTGCAAATTATCATTAATTATTAATTAATTATCAGTGCGTGTCAGAATCGTTTACGAAATTGTATCTTAAAAATAAAAGTGATTTTATTTAACAAAAATTAAACCATCAAATAAATATAAATATATGGATAAAATTGAATTAATAGAATCCTTAAATATTTTGATAAATCAAAATTATTTAAAAGTAGGGACATCTATATTTAGACAAGTAAAAGGTGTTCCAATGGGTGGTAATAGTAGCCCAATTATAGCTGACTTGTTTTTAAGCTTTATAGAATATGAATTTGTTCATAACTGTGTAAAAACTAAATCTAAACAATATAAATATATGAAATATATGTTTCGATACATTGATGATATATGTGTATTTAATTCTAATAATTTTTATTCAATTAGTGAGCACATTTATCCAGAAAGCCTTATTCTTAACAAAACCAATATTAATGATAAAGAAGGTGTATATCTAGATATGAACATTAAATTAACATTAACTAAAACTACTGTTAATTTATATCGTAAAGATGACATATTTAAATTTACAAGAAACATATTTTTGCATGAGCATTCATGCATACCATATAATATAAAATATAATACATTAAATAATGAAATTTTAAGAATTGCAACAATTTGTAATGATATTGGCTTTCTTCAAAATCATTTAAATAATTTAATAGATACATATTTTAAACTAGGTTACTATAAAAATAACATCAAGCAGAAAATAGTAAAATATATAAATCAACACAATAATATAAAGAATAAATTTAAACTCTTAAGTGGCAAATTTTTATGGATGAATAATAAATAATATACTTTGCATTAGAATAAGATACTAGATAGTTATTTCAGAGGAAATACATCATTAGCATGTATTTGGCCCCGCTGCTATGTTGGGTAGAGGAGTTAGGGGCCGAAACCTGATAGCATAGCAGTTCCTCCTGATGACCTCTAATTCTTATTCTGATACAACGTCTGTTATTTATTAGTCAATTCATAAAAATGACGTTTATTTTAAATTTTATTTTTTATTTTTATTTTTTAACTTGATTAAAATTATAGAAAATCTAAAAACAATTATTAATTTTATTATTTAATTATTAAATTTTGATTTAGCATTATTATGTTTTGTTTATTTTATAATTATATAACAATACGTAGACTCAGTTAGCTGATTTAATTATATCAATTGTAGATAAGGCGCTAGTACTTTGTCGACCACATGTCGTTGTATTTTTTGCCAATCTGTACCCTCCTTTCCAATCCGCTTTCCGCTCTAATCACTCGACAGAAATCGCATGCATAAAAGTGTACAACGACTTACTCATTTCTCGAGACAAGGCTCTATATAGTGTTCTCATCTCCCTCGATCTCTCCTCCGCATTCGACATTGTCGACCACTCCGTCCTCCTTTCTCGCCTTCGTTATGATTACGGCTTTTCTTCCTCCTCCGTAGCATGGTTCGCCTCATATCTATCCGACCGTTCCTTTTCGCGTCTGTTCTAATTCATCATCCTCCCCTCCCATCCCTATTTTTTGCGGGGTTCCACAAGGTTCAGTCCTAGGTCCCCTGCTTTTCTCTCTTTTGCTTGGCGATCTCTCTCCATTTATCAAACCTTACTCCTTTAACGTCATGCAATACGCCGATGACATTCTAATCTATGCTCATGCACCCGCACATCGCATACACGATATCGGCATTTCTGCCTCCAACTGTCTTTGTTCTATCTACAAACGTCTCTCCAATCTCCATCTCGTTCAAAACCTCGAAAAGTCCAAAATAATGTGGATCCTCTCCCGTAAATCAAACATATCTCCTCCCACTGTTTATTTTGCCTCATCGATCATCCCCATAGTCCGCAATATCACTTTCTTACGCTTCCATTTCGATGATCACCTTTCCCTTAAACCCTTCGTCCGTGACAAGGTCCGCTCGTCTAACTTAATTCTTCGTGACATCCGCCGTATCCGCCCCCTTATCGACTTCCGTTCTTGTATGTCTCTTCTTTCATCGCTTCTTTTCCCTAAAATCGATTACTGCCTCAGCCTTTTCGCCAATTCTCCAAAATTCATCATCCTACCCCTACAACGAATAATCAACACCGCCGTTCGAGTGCTCTTTCGTCTCCGTCGCTTCGACCACACATCCACATATTTTGCCCAACTCTCCTGGCCCACCATCTACATCCGCATCAAACTCCGCCTTCTTCTCGTTACTTTTCGTCTCATCGCTGTCGGCTCCCCATCGTTCATCAACCTTCCTTTCTTAGACGATACTCGCCTCACCTCGCTATCGCTTCGTTCCTGTCATACCCTCTTACTCCACGTTCCTAATTACTCCAACAACTACGGTCTCCGATCCTTCCTCGTCGCCGCCTCACTCGCCTGGAATCAACTCCCTCTCGACGTCCGCCGCGCTCCCTTCTTTATCACATTCAAACACCTCCTCCGTTCACACCTTCTCGACACCTGATTCACAGTCTTGTTTTGTTGTGGTCATGTAAGCGTGCGCTGGCACGCATTTGCCACCTTAAAATAAATCCTTTTTTTAAATATAAGTCAGAAAATGCGCTAACTATTTTTCATATCACACATGGTAAGAGAAATTGCAGATGAACAAATAAAGTAGTTTTTATTATTTTCCATCACAATCGTTTCTTATTGTAAAATAAACCAATTGTTTATTGCTTTGACTAAAAATAAAAAATGTTAACTTGTCTTTAGTTAAAATAATAAATTCTTTAGCGTTTTAAATATGATTTGTTTCAAAAGCGTTATCCTAATTAGAACAAATAAATGAAATGGATGATAAATTTAAAATTAATTTGCTTCTGAAATGTATTGATTAATAACCTCGCATTTAAAAATAATTTAAACATCAATAATTAATAATAAGTTATTAATTATTAATTATAAAATAATTAATAATTTCACAGTTGAAAGTAAATTTTAAAAATTATAACGCATAGGTAAAAAATCTTTTAATATTAATTTAAAATAATTACTAATTAATACCCTAAAATTAAATTTTAATTAATTACACTAAAAATATATTTGAATTCTAAAATACATTTAATTATTTGAATAAAATATTTAAATATATAAAATATTTGAATTTAAAAATGTAATATGATTTTTAATTTTCTTGTCGAAGTACTTACAGGACCATATTTCTGACAATAGAGATAATGACAATTAAAATTAGTATTTGACATATGGTTATATTCATAATCAAAATAAAGTGAATATTTTTTGCAATAAAATTTTGCAAATGCAAACTTGTTTATGTGAAACAATTAATTAATAGTTAATTAATAATTAACTATTATTGAAATTTTGATGACTATTTTTATTCTGCAGGCAACTTCAATCCTATCTATACGCCAACAGCAGTACGCTACATTTCAGTATCGGTAGACCTCGTCCGCTACTGATCAACTATGGCACACTCGGATCAGCAAATGACAGCAACGGTGATAAGAATGTCATGTTAAGTTTTTTGTTAACGAAAAATATGATTACTATGCTTGGCTAGACACTTGTAATTGACGCTACAGACTAGATACTATCGTAAACAGTACTACTTAGTGAATTATAAAAATATATTTCTAGATTATGTACTTACAGTGTAAATAACCCCTGAACCCAATATATAGTAGTGTTTTATTATTTAAAAGACTACAAGATATATCATATTGATCTAATTAAAAATATTTAAAATTATATAATTTCTTGTGTTTTATTATTTCAAGTGTTTAATTATTTAAAAGACTACAAGATATATCCTATTGATCTAAGTAAAAATATTTAAAATTATATAATTTCTTCTTGTTGTACAAATATGCTTAAATTTAGAATAAACAAGTTTTGTTGATAGGTTGAAGTATTGTATCAGAAGCTATCGTCAGGTACAATAAAATCACCTGTTCAATTGCAATGATCTTTTTAGGAACCAAAAATGCAGTCTTTTCGGTTGCTTAAAACACTTTTTATGAACATTGGGTTTATTTTTGCCATATTCTCTATTGATTAAATATTAACCCCTATTTACGGGCTTTAATATTAAATATCCATATCTGGCTTAAATATTACTTTATTTGTGTCTGTTTTGTAACGGCCTTTAATATTAAATATCCATATCGGGCTTAAATATTACTTAATTTGTGTCTGTTTTGTAACGGCCTTTAATATTAAATATCCATATCGGGCTTATATATTACTTTATTTGTGTCCGTTTTGTAACGGCCTTTAATATTAAATATCCATATCGAACTTAAATATTACTTTATTTGTGTCTGTTTTGTAACGGCCTTTAATATTAAATATCCATATCGGGCTTAAATATTACTTAATTTGTGTCTGTTTTGTAACGGCCTTTAATATTAAATATCCATATCGGGCTTAAATATTACTTTATTTGTGTCTGTTTTGTAACGGCCTTTAATATTAAATATCCATATCGGGCTTAAATATTACTTAATTTGTGTCTGTTTTGTAACGGCCTTTAATATTAAATATCCATATCGGGCTTATATATTACTTTATTTGTGTCCGTTTTGTAACGGCCTTTAATATTAAATATCCATATCGAACTTAAATATTACTTTATTTGTGTCTGTTTTGTAACGGCCTTTAATATTAAATATCCATATCGGGCTTAAATATTACTTAATTTGTGTCTGTTTTGTAACGGCCTTTAATATTAAATATCCATATCGGGCTTAAATATTACTTTATTTGTGTCTGTTTTGTAACGGCCTTTAATATTAAATATCCATATCGGGCTTAAATATTACTTAATTTGTGTCTGTTTTGTAACGGCCTTTAATATTAAATATCCATATCGGGCTTATATATTACTTTATTTGTGTCCGTTTTGTAACGGCCTTTAATATTAAATATCCATATCGAACTTAAATATTACTTTATTTGTGTCCCTTTTTTGTAACGGCCTTTAATATTAAATATCCATATCGGGCTTAAATATTACTTTATTTGTGTTCGTTTTGTAACGGCCTTTAATATTAAATATCCATATCGGGCTTAAATATTACTTAATTTGTGTCTGTTTTGTAACGGCCTTTAATATTAAATATCCATATCGGGCTTAAATATTACTTTATTTGTGTTCGTTTTGTAACGGCCTTTAATATTAAATATCCATATCGGGCTTAAATATTACTTTATTTGTGTCCGTTTTGTAATTTGTATGCAGAGAATATTCTCATATAGCATTTTTGCAACTTAAATTTTTGGTTAATTTGGTGTTACTTAAAAAACAAGAAAGATTAGTTTTCGTTTGTGTACAAAGAAATATTGCATTTTCCATAATATTTAATAGCATGCTCAATAATCACACGTTCAACGGTTACTGACCGTTGCAATTTTAACAAAATTAGCGTTTAGTTTTTACTCTTCTACCTGACGTTTATTGTGTTCATTATATCATAAGCTGTAGAGTTAAGCTACTCCGAATTGAGAATTTTTTCATTCAGAATATTCTAATATCAGGCAATACGTGATGTTCGTTAAGACATGGCAGGCTTTTGGCACATTACAAGTTTTGATTAATGCTAGATAAAGATTTTATTCGCTAAATAAACGACTTTTGAAAATAATTTAGATATTTAGAATAAATGCTTGCATAAATTTATTATTTATCTATTAATTAGTTAGAATTGATTTAAAATAGCAAAAATTGATAATATAATTTCATTTTTTTCAAGTAAATTAACGAAAATAATTACAGCAATTTACTATTTCAATTGGATTAATTTAAATTTTAAAAATTATATAATGTAGTTTTATTATATGTAACCCACGAATTTAATTTCAATTTTTAAACAATGCATATCATCACGATTATCTAAAGACATTATTGTATAGTATATACAATATACTATAAGAAGGTGTTTACACCGAAACGTTTATAAAATGAAATAAATAACTGTTCCTGTTATGTTGTTGAATATTTCCAATCATTATATAGATAAAGGTCCAGAGAGGATCACAACCGGCAGTAAAATTTAAAACCATTTGTTAAATATAATATTCATTTACAGCATTTATTCATTTAATAAATATATAATTTATTAAATATATAATTTATTAAATATATTTAATAAATATATAATTTATTAAATATATATAATAAATATATAATTTAATAAATATAATATTAATTTACAACATTTATTCATTTATAGCATTTATATATCTCAAATCATAAATATAATATTTAATTTAATAAATATAATATTCATTTACAGCATCGATATATACAATTAACTTATTTTAAAAAGAATGTTACTCAATTTTTATATCCATTTTTAAGTTGGTCATATAAGCTAATTATGCAATATTTTTTAGTTGAAATATTGCATCATATTTTAACTAAGGAATATTATATAATATTACATAATATTCCATAAATAACTTGATATTCATTAAAAATACGAGGTACTGCATATTGCCTTTCAAATTTCTTACCTTAACGATATCATTTCGCAAATTTACACCAAAATAAGCTTTGCTCGAAATTCGTCCCTACAAACATAAAATCCGTTATTCATTTCATTAAAATTATCTACCAAAGCAATAATTACTTTATTTGTGAAAGTTTATTCTAAAAATGTATATTAAGTTTTGGTCCAGTGTCATTATATTATTTTTGGTTCAGTAACATTTGCTTTCTATGCTTAATTAAAAGATCACATCGGTAAGCGTAGAAATTTAAGTTGTGTTTAAAATCGATGACTAATAACCAGGTGACACATGACTCTTTAATAGAAAAAACATGATTTCTTAATCTTCCGGTGCTAGAGTAAGAAATAATATGTCGAGTTAATGTTTCTCTGTTGACTACCGCTATTATCGCAGCTACTCAATTTTAGTTGTTTAATTTAAAACTTTACTATTTGCCCTTATAATATTTTATGTGATACCTAAAAATAAGTTGCTATAAATAAGTTGATTAAAATATTTTGTTGATCAGTTTTTGGACTCGCTTTTAATATGGAGACGATTATGAAGATAATTTGAAGACGATAATCTTTAAAAACCCAAACCGATAAATGAAAAAAATATAAAATGCATTAACATTTTCTGAAAATGTTAATGCTACAAAGTGCGGATTAAAATAAATGAAATAAAAATAAAATAAACAAGATTTTACAAAATAAAATTTTGTGATTATTGTGGTCAATCATTGTATTGTGGTCAACCATTGTATTGTGGTCAAGCATTGTATTGTGGTCAAGCATTGTATTGTGGTCAAGCATTGTATTGTGGTCAACCATTGTATTGTGGTCAAGCATTGTATTGTGGTCAACCATTGTATTGTGGTCAACCATTGTATTGTGGTCAACCATTGTATTGTGGTCAATCATTGCATTTCGGAATATTTAAATATTGAAAAATAAAGGATTTTAAATCTAATAGATACATTTTATTAACATAAAAGGATTTTAATTTATTTCCACAAATTAATTTGTAGAAATTATTGAATATTAATGGAAGAAAATGAACCTTTCTTTCAGAAAAGAAATGACTATTCAAACAATGATGCGAAAATTGAACAAACAAAGCGATTTTGAACTTCCATAGTAACTCTGGTAGTTATTACGTAATATATTTGGTAGTTATCGCGTTGGTATTATTTCATGTAACAATTTTAGTTTTTAAATACAATATCATAAAGATCGAAAGAAATATCTGCAAGTAATGTACCAAGCCCGTATCTGTGGTCATTTTTATCGTTTTTCGAAACTTAATCTTTAACAAAAGAACGGATTCAGTGAAAAGGATCATATATATGTATATAATAATATATAAAAAGAATATTTAGAGTGAGCAATATTGCTCTACTCTAAAGGCCAAAAAATATTATGTTTTGCTATTTTTCTTGTACATTTTTGTATGTATTTTTCAACAAAATAACTTTATCTTTTATAACTCAATTGCATAAACTACTATCTTGAAAAAGATAAGTTATTGAACCAGAAAGGTTGTCAAATTATTTCTTATATTTATTAGTGAGTAAAATATCATAAGCAAGTAATTCATGGCAAACGTGATTATTTACATGACTATATCCTTTTTAAGGATATATTCTGGAAGTTGGTAAAAGAGAGTAAAGCAAAAAACATTGCCTAGCCATTAAAGAGTTAGACGAAGTGTTTCATACATTCAGTATGCCTGTAACCAAAACTTCCTGCTTCTGTCGCCAAACTAAGTATTAAAAAATTAGGACGGTAAGGAGTAACAATTTTGATAGGTTATACGTTCTTCCAAAACTAAACTGAAGTTTTCAAAGCATTTTTACATACCAAGTATACCTCTTCTAGACTACTAGCATCCATCATTTTAAATACGGTCAAAATTTAAATCCATTTGCTTTGAGATGAATCCATTTGCTCATCTTAATACGATTGAGATTCAGTATATTTTCACATCCTACCATAACTGAAGTCTAATGCTGTGAATTCATAATTTGCAAAAATTCATAATTACAAAGTAATTACAGGCTTTTTGATCAAATTTGTTTGATTAAATTTCCTTTATTAATGGAAAACATTCGTTTCCAATCCGAATTATTACAAGAAGGCGAGGAAACAGGAATATTTTTGACAATATAGTTTAATCAAATTTCCTTTATTAGTTTATTTATTTCACATTCTATTTATTAGAACAAATAAATAGAATGAACTAAATAAATTTCTTTTTCTTAAAACTGGAAGATTAAGAGCGTCCGTATCCTGTTTTTAATTAATAAAAATAACAAGTCCGAATTGAAAAGAGTGGATAAAAGGAAACTGAAAGCATGTGATTTCTGAAAAACATTCAAAAATCTCAATTTTTGTTATTTTAGTCTAAATTCAAAACCAACATATTGTTCAATAAACTGATAACTCTCTTCAGTACTTACGATCATCTTTATCTATATTCACTGCTCAAACGATAGTCTTAGTTTTTACTGAGTTCTCTTATTCACCGGATTCGCAGATTTGACAACTTGATATATTTGTATGCGTAAATTAAATCACGTCAATTTTATGGTCATTAACTGTTTCACAAATTGTCTTCTAGAATTTGACGAATGAATACTTATTCGCGAGTATTCAATTCACATGATATAGCTAAAGTGTGTTTAATTAAGGCTAAATGCCTTAGACATTTGAATTTATTTTACGAGAATTCTATTGTATATATAATATTGACCCATTTATATCTGTTCCGAATTACGCATAGCTAGAAAGCAATTGTTCGTGTTAAATTCAACACATAAGTGTGATTGTATACTTATTTGTATAAAGCAGACAAGTTTACTGTTCACTAAATCTATAAAATAATCGTTGTAAGTGCAATTTAAGTATAAATTAAGTTATAAGTGAAAAACTACATCAGTTTTTCTATAAAAAACTGATGAATGTAGATTTTTATTCACACTATTACCTCTCGACAAAAAGGGAGCTTTGTCATAAATTTGTATAACACACCCATGAGCAAACTTTAAACAAAGAGGAGCCATTTAAATTTACAAAATATAACTTTCAACAGAAAATACTTACAAACAGAAGATAAAGAGAATCGCTTAATAAGAAATTAAACTGTAAAAGGTACAAATGAACGCAGATTGACGAAATTAAATTCAATCGGTTGAATACTAATTCGTAATTAATCATTACTATACACAATTTAAGTTAATTTTTATGTTAAATTTATTTTATGCTTAAAGTATTCCTATTTTTAATTTTTTAATAATACAAAATATGTAGTTTAATCTAAGGGATCTGATCTATCTTACCAAAGGTTATTATTATCAAATTTAAAATATATTAATTGAAAAATTATTAACATTCAAATTTTATTGTACCATTCAAATTTTAAATGATTCGTTTAAAAGATATATTTCATTTAGTCATCTTAATAATCGATAAAGGTAACTAAATACTATAATCATAATATTTGAACTTCAAGTTATTTTTGTTATTTTGATTTTTAAATTATCTAGCTGCTGTAAACAACATCAGAAACTTACATAAAACGTACTTATGCTTCTGTTAGACATTCTGTTTCTATTTCTGATGATACAAAAGAAACTAGCGAAATACAAAATATAAATTGTATTTTATTAATCCTACTTCAACATTCGAAATTAAAAAAGATGGATCAATCACTTATTTCTAATTATATTTACTTCCAGGAATAATATGAAATTTTTACAGGTTTCTCTGAAAACAAATGATTTCGGTTAATGATTTGTAATAATAACGAAACTATTAACGAACAAAATTTATTAACCTCGAAAATTTAAATTTGCATGCTGACTGGTTTCTCATTCAACAATTATAGTCAAGCAATCAATACGGATACCTTCCAAATATTTTAACAAATTAATAACTTTAATGAATTAAAGTTCTCGCTTAGTAGCATTTTGTTTTTTCAAATTAATGGAGTTATTTATCAAATAATTATTATTTAAGTTTCAAATTAGATGTTTAAAGATTGAAATATAAAAGTGTTAAATTCATAAATTGTATGAATATTTTGACGCCATATTTTGCATATTGTGTTTTGCTGCGGAAAATATTTTTGAATTTGAATGAGGATTGCGACGGTGTAATAGCATTTAAATTAGAAGAAAGATGGCAAAAACCAACGCAAAATTTATTAAATTGAATATTTCGATGCCTAGCTGGCATCATCTTCAGCAATTGTAAAAGTTTTATTAACCAAGACTTATTTTTAACGTAAGACTTATTTTAAAAATAAGTCTTGGTTATTAAAACTCTTACAATTGCTGAAGCTGATGCCAGCTAGGCATCGAAATATTCAATTTAATAAATTTTGCGTTGGTTTTTGCCATCTTTCTTCTAATTTAAAAAATATTTTTATCTAAACTTTATAAAAAGTCGTCTATTTTAAAGTCTTTAATAAAGTATATTTTTAAATTAAATAGTTGAAAAACATATTAATTAACTGCGTTTGAAATGTAGATGTTAAGATTATGTAGATGTTAAATTAAGGTGTTTTAGTCACAAATGTAGTTTGAAATTAAATATATATTTATAAATTATTGTCTAGTGATGTATTCGATGGTATAATTCTTTGATTGTCGTGTGTATCTATCGAGTAGAAAGAAAATAATATTATTTCTGTTTCCTGAATTTGTGAGCATTGCGATAGTCCTTTAACTGATAAATGCGATATTAAATCGTTTAGTATTTAGTTAAATCGCCTGTAGTTAATAATTTAACCAACTCAGCAACTACTTCAATTTTTTAAATAGTTGATACTGATTCATTATTGATAAATAATTACTGGGGCTTAATCAAAAAAAGAAGAAATTATGTTTGATATTTCGCTAACTACTGCTAGCATCTTCAGAAAATTCAATTTTCTGAAGATGCTAGCAGTAGTTAGCGAAATATCAAACATAATTTATTCTTTTCTTTGATTAAGCCGCAGTAATTATTTAGTTCAATTTTATTGATCAAATTATTGATTTGACATTACACTTTTGTTCTGTTAAATAATGACTGATGTGTTAGTTTTTTCATTAAAGCTGAGATATTTCCAAATCTATCTGCCTAAAGAATTTGTTTATGTTTTTCAATGAATCGAATTCTATTTTTCATTATTTACTGAATGAGTCTGAATATATTAAAGTAGTTTGCAAATTATGAAGATTTTAATGCAATAACTTTCATAGTAACATTTTTGTTGAATAATCATAAAACTATTTTTGCTTAGTAATAGCTAAATATGTGGTTGTTATCTAATGGGTATTAAAAGAAATCACAGTTAAAACATATTTTACATCTTCTTCACGATGAATATAGACCATAATAATAATAATTTTTATTTTTAAGTTTTATTTTCTGAAATTTAAACAATTTGATTTAATTTTACATTATAAAATATTACAAATACTTACAAGTTTAATTTACTGAAACTTAAGTTACTTTTTAAATTTAAATTTTTAAATTTAATAATATTTATAAATAAAGCTTTTTTTGAAAATTTGTGTTATATTTTGCTTATTTAAATACAAATTATATTATTAAATAATGTTAATAATATTATTATAACATAATTTATTCCTTTGTATAAAAAAACTGTATTCCTTTGTATAAAACCATTAATCTTATTTATTCTGAGAAATAATAAATTTTTAGAATTTGAAAATTCCTAATATTTCTAGTAAATATTACTATTCTGAATTATAATAAAATGTACAGTAGTCTGGAGGTTACATTCGAATTGCTAATGCAAAACTCATTTTCACTAATTTTAAAAAATTTATCTCCGCAAATAAGACCATAACAAGAATCTTAAAATAAAAAATGATCTTTTTTAATTTTATGTTAAGAGATACCATTAAAATTCTTGTAGCCCATAAATGCGTCATCAGATAAATAATTAACAGAACCAAAAGTTAAACTAGATAACCAATCATCCAAAAATGTTAAATCCAAAATGAGACATCATAACTGTTTGCGCCAATGCCTTTCGACTTAATTCTAAAATGTTATCCTTCGTTTTCTAATGTTTCGATTCGTTATCGTGTAGATATTGTTTTCTTGTGATAACATTATACCAACATTAAGTAACATTATTTCCTTATTGCATAGCTACTCAAAGAATATTTTCTTCGAATTGCTCACGATTGCCTTATTTTTAAGTACACAATTAAATATCTGGCAATCATGACGAATATGCAGAAAATCAGAAATTCACAACTGTTAGCATTTTATAAGACAAGCCTTCTGAAGTTTGAACGAGTATAGTTTGTCAACTGCGCATATAATTCGCTATAAATTTATATTTGGTGCTTATTTTTGATTACCATAAAATATATATTTTTCTTCTATAGCATTTGACATTTGAATACATACATTAACTATGGAATTGTCATATTTTTGTAAAATATAGGCTGCTTAAAATGCTTTAATTGTTGAATATATTTATATTTGATACATAATGATCGATAGTGTTTAAATATTCACCTTAAAGGGCCGAAGGGTGCGAAGTATTTCAGAAGATGCTTGGGGCTTTGATATCCAGCGATTTGATTGAGGTATATTTTAGTAGTGCAAAAATAACTCCTCGATCCATGTTTCCACTGGGAAGGGGGATCAATAGTGTTTTAATATTTCCCTCTTAAGGAAAAGAGGCGAAATCTTTGTGTATATGATTTAATCCAGCGCTTTAATAATAATATCGAGGATCTGGGTTACCTCAGAATTCCGCTTGATTGCGAATCGGGCAAAGCATTTTCTTAAATCATGCATCAATATAATGCACATATGATTTTATCTATATATTAAATTAAATTATAAATATGTGTATACGATCTTTTTACAATTTTGAATTAAAAATGTAAAAATATGCACATGTTATAATATGAAAATTCGTTGTAAATTAAAAATTAAATTACTATTTTGCTAAAATATTTGAATTCAAATAAAAACTCGATCGTTTCACAGAGTAGAATTCAAAAATGTAGGTAAAATGTAGGGGTGAAATCTTTGAGAAAATGCTTGACGCTTCAATAGCATGCGTTTCGATAACACTATCAAAAGCTGGCATACCTCAGAATGACGCTTGTATGCTGGTGGCGTCGAGCATCTTATCAAAGACTGTATGCATATCCCCTTAAAATGGATAGATCGAAGGTTATATCGATTTTTAAAATGTTCGTAATTTCTTCAAGATCAAGTTTCAATATTTTTAAATAATGCATCAATAAAATAAACATATAATTTTATCTACACATTTATTTATTTATAAATACATGTCTACGATCTTTTTACGATGTATAATTAAGAAATGTAAAAATATGCACATGTTATAATTCGAAAATTCGTCGTAAATTTAAAATTAAATTACTATTTTGTTAAAATATTTGAATTCAAATAAGAAAATCGTTTGTCTTTTAAAATTATATTCTTAATATTAATCTTGTCTAAACCTGAAAATTTCAAGCAATAATTGTTTATATAAGTGAAATTATTTAATTTTGTTTAAAAAAATAAAATTATTTTTAATTGATTTCTTCAAAAAATATCTCAAAATTAAAAGTGTATCATTACAGTGTATTTTGTGAAATAATTTTTTAACGATTTCTTGCACCAAACAAATAGGACCGTCAAGTTACTTACCATAAAAAGTTGACAGTACCGGCTATTTGATCTATAAAGTTCATATGTATGATAAACTAATTGAAATGTTTTATCATTTATAGAAAAATATAAATATTCGCGCCATAACAACATTTTAAAAAGCTAAATTCAATTAGCAGTTAAGTTACGCACACAAAAGCAGCTTAAATCTGTAAAGCTCAAAACAATGAAGTTGCCCATAATACTCATATAATGTTTGTATGAATTGATTTATAGATTTGCTCTATTCGAAATTGTTTCAAATTCATTATATATTTATCTAATAATCTCAGTCTAATTTTACCTTTAAATGTTTTACATATAGTAGACTTATAATTTTAAAACTCAATTTAAATTGTAATTTTAAATTTTCAGAAAGTAATACAAGAAAACTCACGAATTATATAATTTGAAAATAGCAAGACGCTGATGAATATTTAGGGCTTGCAATTTACAGTCATTTTTTAATGAAAATAACGCGTAGTATTAACTCAATTCTTCACTCTTTTCACTTCCTCTTAACTATCTCTATCCCGATGATCTCTGCATTCTGTTTGATTCTGGACTTACGTCGATTTCTTTCCAACTAAAACGCGTGAAGCGATGGACTTGTCTTATCCTCAAATTCTTAAGACAACAATATCGTCATCATTGTGATGATCTATGAATAAGGAAGAATTTAATTCAGATAAACTGTATTCGATTGTAAAAATAAATTATTCGATATAAACTGTAATTATTTGGTTTTCTGGCGAAATCCAATCGATAAAAAGCTTAAGACAATATTTTCTTTAAATTTTTGACAACGCAGCCGTCCTCATCAGAAACTTTCTGATGAGGACGACTGCGCCGTCGAAAATTTAAAGAAATTATTGTCTCAAACTTTTTATCGATTGGATTTGCCAGAAAACAAAATGTTTATTTTCATTCGAACGTAATTCTATCAGATAAACTGTAATATACACATATTCGACATGAAAAAATGGATTTATTTTCACGTGACAAATGAATGCCGGCGCACGCTTACATGACCACGAATGCAAAAAAAAAACAGTATGTAGATCAGTTAACGATCAGGTAACAGTATTTTTACACATACATTTGACACATGGAATGGGAGGAATTTGTGGTATTATCCGCATTTTATGGAATGCGACGAATATTGTGAAAATGCATTTTTAATTTTACTTTTTAAAACAGATTCCAAAGGCGAAAAAGATAAATTTTTCTTAGACAATTTAAAAATTCAGTAACAACTTGTGACATTTCAATGTTAGATAGAAGCTAACATTGGTTGTATTTGCTTTCCAATGTCGATTCTAGTACATCATAGGGTGGATAACGTCAATTTTACATAATTGTAATTTAACGTCATTTTTACAGGGAAACGGTATTTTTTCGAAAATCGGTAAAGCGGTAATCTACTAATTAATATGAAAATGTTGATTTATCCATAATTAATAAGTAACATAGGAAACAATGCTTTTGGAATTGGATGCATAATTAAATAAAAATAAGATGAATAATAATAAATTATTTTTATTAACTCATGCTGAAAATTTTTAATGTGTTTTATTTCTTTATGTCAATTTTAAAGTAAAGAATTCAAATGGCATATTCTATAATATATTTTGTTGAATCAATGTTTTATGGCTAATTTAAATTAAAACACACAATAGACACTCTGCAGAAGCAGCTCCCTACTGATGAGACTCAAAAGTCGAAACAACATAGAGTCAGTTTATGCTGTTTAGTCTTCTCAATTCCTTCAATCAGAATATAATTTGGATGGAAAAGTAGGTCATTTGGATAAATCTAAGCATTTAATAAGTAAAAACGAACAGGTTTTTTGAGAATAATAAATATTAAATGATTTAATGTGCTTAGATTTTTAAAAAATACTATTTTTAAAAAACAGATATAATAACTACAAAAAAATAAATAATATATTCATCTTTTGGCTTGATCTAAACCTTGTACATATCTGTCATACAGCTGAGAACGCTTTTTCATGATTTCTCCCTATGATTTTTTTAAATTCAAAATATGACATTTTTTCTTGAATAACAATGATTTTATGCCTCACACTTGTTTTACTGCATTTTAAAGATTTTCTTCCGGTGTAAATATCAAGTTATCATCTATTTTATAAAATTATTTTTGCGATATAAAATGTGCTTATCAAAAAAAAATTTTTATCATAAAAAATAACTTGAGCCTTCTTAGTAGTACTAAAGATACCATTTGCACCAATACCATTGAATGATTATGGATCAAAAGGGTAATTAACAACGGCAAAATATATCGACATCTTTAAGTTATAATAAAAATTTCCAGTGAGTTAATAAAAATAAATATAGTATTTCTTATTCATCACCTATAGTCTATCGTATTCTCCATCATCAACCATTTAAGTTGTTATTAGTCAACTATCTTCAGTTGTTATTAATCACCTTATCTACCTTTTATTTTTCTTAAGGATCATCAGATAAGATATCGACCTATTTTCTACTATTTTATAGTAGAAAATAAACACAACTTATTTATATTTTAAATTAAAAAATGGAAAACAAAAATAAAATAATTAAAAAATAATTAGATAATCATAAGTAATTGTTATATGAGATTTTATATTTAAATATCAAGGAACAATCAGGTATAGCTAAACGACAAAGAAATATGATATTTTGCTAGTATCTTCATAAATTTACATTAAAATGTTCATTCATAATGTAAATTTCTATAGATGGTAGTAGTTTCTAGCGAAATATCAAAATAATTTTGTTGTCGTTTAGCTATCCCTGATTGTTCCTGAATATTTAAAATTTAAATACAGATCACAATTGTTATATTGTTATACTAGAGGTAGATTTTGCCAATTCACACCCAATGAATTTTAATGTTATATCAGCTATATTGATATCTTCCCAACATAGCGCTCCCCAGGCTAAGCATATTGGTTGCAATATCGAAATAATATCTGATATCATTTCCAACTGTTTAGATTTATCTCGGATTTTATTATCTCGGATTTTTATTTTATTAGACAATTTTATTGCATTTCTAATATAATTAAACCGTCTTTAAAAAGAATTTCGTCGTTTCTTGCAATCTCGATGTAAAATCTCGATGCTTTTGTCGTTTTTTAATGACGATATTCTAAACAGATGAACAATTTCCCTTACTTTACATACTAATCTATTTAGATCACCGCATCCAATATTTAATGTAGAAATTGATTCCAAAATTACTCTGAAATTATTTACACGTTCCTTATCTTCATCATTTGAAATTTTTCCAAGATCGTCACTTGATAAGCCGGCAAAACAGCTCTTGCGGCTAAAGCCTTGTTTTGTCACTACTCTGTGACTCGCTGTGTAAAGTAGAATTAGTTGTTTTTTAAATAAATTCTCACTACTATTTTAACGCATTGCTGAGCATAACTAGTACATTATACAGCTCAACCTCTGTCTTTTTCATCACAGAAAACCCTACAGTTGTAATAGAAATAATATTATCCATTCTAATATTAAATTCCGATAATCTTTATCTAAATTTTATTGGTTTATAGTACTTTCCGCAGACAGAATTCCATATGCACTAATAAGTCCGAGATTATAGAATTTACCTTTATAATGTAAATTCACATTAATGTATTTTCGGTTTCTTATATAGAGTCCGCTCATCCAGCGGAACACTAAATAGACATTCTGACATTCTTAATAAATTATTTCTTAATGTCGCTTTTACTTTTTTTTGCCGTAATCTCAAACAATTTTTCTTATCGTGTTTGAAGATTTTGGGATAATTTATATCCATTTCTCAAAAATAACTTACAAATCAGAATAAGTAGAAGGTATTAAAACATATACCATCTCTTGCTACCATCTGGGATATAATTTCTGTGTTCTAAGGTATGATTGGATAACGCTTGTACTTTCTCCTATGAATTGTATCACCTTTCCATATTTAGTAACTCTCCAGCTTGTCCCATCTCTTATTATACAGGCTTCGACACATTCTCTAAAGGATCATTTGTAAATTATCGTTCCGCCGACACTTTTCGAAAATTGAAAGTTTCGCTGCAAATCTGCTCAAGCAAATCGTTTTTAAATTTCTTGTACTTAGGCGGCGATTGGTTCTTCTCCTCTTACTTGATGGTAGTTTCGTTTTTAGTATCAAAATTGATCATACTATTGGGAGTGGAGAAAGTTCGTCGATATGTACAGAGTCATGAACATTTAATGATCGTTTTGACTGATCAGTATCATTTAAATTGTTCTGGGTTGACACCATTATCTTATCATTGATCGACAATTTACTTGGTTCAAGGGATATAACTGAATATGACGTTTTTAATCATTCAAAGATTTTGATTGAAATTTGTGGTAAGCGGGTAACAGGCCTTCCTTCAACATCATCTGTATCGTCATTTGACTAATGACGGTTAGTTAGGTTTTATCTCAAGATTAAAACATAATTATAACTCAAGATGTAACTATAAGTAGAATTTATAATTAAAATTGAAAACTATTAAAAATGTAAAACATATTCGAAATGTCCTCGTTGCTGTCTGATTTACTATTGATGGTTGATGGTCGATGTCAAGGGGAATCTGTTGAGTCACATTTTAAGTGCATGAGTTAAGGATGTATGCAAATATATTTGTCAATAGTAAATATATTTGTCAATATATGTCTTCGACAAGCGGACGTGTCGAAGACGGACGTCAATATTCGAGCAGACGTTCTTTGACGTCTGCGTATTTAACACTCACGCTCAATCTTATGCTGACAAATCTCCCGCATCCATATTCTACAACCATGAGCAGTGGAAAGAAGCAAACTATGGAGAACGGGCTACAGTGGTGAAGAGGAGCCGTTTCGAGCCTCATATTTTCTCAACCTCTAAAGGAATGAAGCCTCGTGCACAAAATACAGTCAAAGTGATTGTCATCTTACTAGCACAAAGAACAACCGTGGCTATTCTAATATATGTGCCCGAATAAAACGTATGATAGAATTCGAGATTGCTCGGCCTGCGTCAGCTTGCATGCGGATGCCCAGATGAAGACGATTACAAGCGGTTCGCAACAATTCAAATGGTCTCAGTGAACAAATAGGGAATCGGACAGAGATCAGCACTTGAAACAGTATAGTTAAAAATATTGTGAAGATTGGACCCATTTGTAGATAACCTCATAAAATGGTTTTGTAAATATATTGCATTGTGTTAAAAAGCACAAGGTTTTAGCCACAAGGGCTGTTTCGCCTGCTTAAAACAATAATATAAATTTTTTGTTTTATATGTATAATAAAGCAATTTTGTTGATATTTCTGCTTATAATAATTTTTATCTGCTTATAAAAATCTAGATTAGTATATTATCACGAAATAAATATGCTCTCTCAAAAATGAACTGATTATAAGTAAGTTTTTATATTAAATTATTATTTTATTATAAAATATAAAAAAATGTTAGAGAGCTTATCAAAAAGAACCCACGATCCGCTAAAATAAATTCAAATACTGTATTGATAGAGCATCTACACAACATTATCTCCTTTCATCATATAATGTTTGAGACAATTGATATGGATGAAATCAATAAAGTCTACCTCCGAACGAAAGGAAGTGCCGGACCCTCGGGTTCGGCAAGGATCTTGGTGTCCGGCCAATCGAAATATGCGACGTACCTCGACGAATAATTGGCAAGACTATTCTCAAACCCATAGACGACCACTTACAATACGTCGCTGGTGTCACACAACTTAGTGCCGGGCAGATGTGTGCAACTAAATTCGTCGTTCACTCGCTACGGAAGCGATTTCAAGAGCGCGGAAGTTCCTGCATTTTGAAACTAGACGCAAAGAATGCGTTTAGTTTCAAAATTAATAGGAAGGTAGCATTTATTAACATACCGCTCATCTGTCCTGCGCTTTCGACTATTCTATCTAACTTGTAGGGTAAGGAGGTCTACTGGCTATTAAGGAGGAAATTTGGACTTATGACGAAGGTTTTACTCAGGTGATCCCTTAACAATATTCGCCTTCGCTACCGCGTTTCTTTCTCTTATAGCGCGAATTCAAGCTCACAATTCCTCGATTGAATAGAAATGGTATGCGGACGATGCCAATTTCGTTAGACCCATCGAAGAATGCCGATCAATTTTTGATGTCATAATGAGGGAGGGCGGAGCGTATAGGTATAACACAAATCCTTAAAAATGTCAATTACTGGTCCACCGGGAATTCGCGAATAAAGCCCTGGAATATTTTAATTCTTCTAATGTGCATATCTGTACGAATGGTGTAGAAGTATTGGGATCTCCAATTGGAGATGAATCCTTTATGGAGGATTGGATTGTCCGCTAAGTAGACGGATGGTCCAAATGTGTACAGAACCTGGTTGGAGATTGCTGATTCCGACACACGTCGCGTACAATGCTCTGACATACTCACTCTAACATGAGATGACTTAAGAGAAGAGGACTTGTCGCTTTCGATCTAAGCAGTTTCATACACTAGATAAACATCTGTCACAGCTTTATCCCTAGAATCAACGGTATATCAAACGTATCTGGCACACTCAGGCAAATTTTCAGTCTTCTGGTACGACTGGGTGAGCTCGGAATCTTAGACAACCATGTCGATCCTTGTAAAGGATAGGAATGGCCTCTGCGTGCTTGACAATCACATGCTTCAAACAGTAAGGAACAGCGTACTTATATAGCCAAATCTATAAAAAAGGAACTTACAATTAAACGACGCTGCGATCATATAATTGAAGTCAGTGATGCGACCACATGTTTATCTCTAGAATTTGCGTGGGAAAAAGAAGCGTTGAATTGGTTGACAACAAAACCAATCGAATCAAGCGGGTTCCGTTTGTCCCCTTACGAGTTTAAAGAACTCTGTGAATGGTCGATATGGACTAACACCTACGGGGCACCTGCGCATTGTAGTAGTGGTTTTAAGAATAGCACAGTTCACTCGCTCTCGTGCGGTATAGGCACACTCACAATCATAAGGCATAACATAATACGTGACACACTTGCCGACCTCTTGACGACCTGTTCACGTGATAGTGAAGCGAGACTTGATGTCGTGTGCACAAGTCTGTTCGGAAAACGAAACGAGCTCGTCGTCATTATAAACGTCGCTATATTCAATTGTCATGCTGTTTATTATTCGATAGATCGCCTTCATCAGTCCACAGCTATCACGAATCGCGCAAAACCGTCCGTCACCTTGAACGTATTGTAACTAAGGAGAAGGCCCAATTCACACCGATAGTATTTTAGTCTTCTGAAGGAGTTGGAAAGGCCGGAGATTGAGTTTTGAAGGCAATAGCCAGGATGGTCAATAAGTGCGAAACAGACTACGTGACGGTTTCGCACTTATCCGACTTAAGATAAGCTTCTCCCTTGCGCGATCAACATATATGTTTTCGCAGCCCCCGCTCAGCATTTCACCGGTTCGAGCACGGACAGCGAATTCATTCGGGCATAACAGTTGAGGATTCGCTACGAATGGCTGAGGATTTTATGAATGAAGTTTTAAATGTTAAATGTAATGTATAATAATACAAATTTATTTAATGTGGCAAATGCGTACAAGCTGCACGCTTACAAGTCCACAAACAACAATGAAAAAGTAAAGCAGATAAATTGATTAAATGGGATCGGATTTGTCGTTTGAAGCACGGCAGTGAAGTTGATTGGCGTATATGAAGGGGCAGATGGTTCCACAATAGAATAGCAGCCACCAGGAAGGAGCGGAGTCCAAAGAAGGTAGAGTAGTTTGGGACATGTAAAAGAAGGGAATTACCGGAACGCAAAGAACAGTAAACAGGACGAGAATTATCAAGAAAATGAAGGTTGAGAAATAAAGGGGTGTGAAAAGTTACAAGGCGGAAAGCAACGATAAGAAGACGAATTTGAACACGACAATAAATTGTAGGCAAATCGAGAGAAGCAAGATGGTAGGATGTATGATCAAAACGACGAAGACAGAGGAGAATTCGGACAGCTGCGTTGACGATGCGTTGTAGGGGAAGAAGAGCGGATTTAGGTGAGTTATGAAATAGACTAAGACTCAGGATTCAGAGAAAGGCGAAGAGAAGAAAGATGGTTGGAAATTGAGACAAGACAGTCGGAAGCAAAAACACTAAGATCGTGAATACGATAAACAAGTGCATGAGCATAGATGAGAATGTCATCAGCATATTGCATAACATGGAAGTTAAATTTATGAGAAATCGAAGACAAATCACCGAGAAGAAGAGAGAAAAGCATAGGGCCTAATACGGAGCCTTGTGGAACACCGGACGGAATGGACGAAGGATGGGAGAGAGAAGAGTTAGAATATACGCGAAATGTACGGTTTGATAGATATGAAGAAAACCATGATACAGTGGGTAAAGAGAAGCCATAATCATGACGAAGGCGATGGAGAAGAATCGAGTGATCGACGATGTCAAAAGCAGACGATAGATCAAGAGAAACTATGACACTACATAATTTATGATCGCGCGATATGAGTAAGTCGTTATAAACTTTAAGGCATGCAATTTCGATAGAGTAATTAGAGCGAAAAGCGGCTTGGAAGGGAGGAAATAAGTTAGAGGAAAAGAGATATATATTAACTTGCTTAAGAACGAGACGCTCAAGGAGTTTAGAGAGGGTTGGGAGAAGTGAAATAGGACGGTACGAAGATGGTAGTGAGGAGTCGAGAGATTGCTTTTTGATGAGAGGACGAACAGTGGCGCATTTCCAGATGGAAGGAAATGTACGGCTACGGATGGACGAGTTGAACAATGTGGTTAGGAAGGGTAAGATAGAGGAGCAGATATTTTTAAGCAAGTGAGTGGGAATTGGGTCAGAAGGAGAGGTTTTATTAGGTAATGACAGCAGAACCGAAGAAACTTCATCAGACGAAACGGGAGGAAGGTGGAATAATTCTGGGAGGGAAGTATTATATGAGAAGAGTGGGTACAAATCAGTAATTGACAAGGAGGTATAGTCATTGAAGCAGTTAGGAACAGCAATGATGTCGAGAGCACCGCCGAGAATATGAGTTGGGCTTGTTGAAAGTAATTTATAGTTAAAATCAGAAAAAAATTAGTTAAAGTGATAGAGTCAGAGTCAGAGGGCGATCAAGACGAATGTGAAAGTCACCGAGAACAAAATAAGGAGTATAAGACAATGAACAGTGAGACATTAGATCTGCAAGGTCGTTAAAGAAGATACGTGATAGGCAACTGAACCTGGATGGTATAAAATCACAAGTTCCAGAGGGAAATGAGTTGATAATCTGCATATGAGTAATTCGAACGAAGTGAAATGGATGTTAACGTTGATTTTACGTAAAGACATTGGGTGACGAGCAATGACAACAATACCGACATGGTTAGAATCAGTAGATGTATGAGATGCAATTTGACGAGCTGATTCAACTGGAGAACAACGAGAACGACATAGACGACGAATAGCAAGATTGTCGGAGTCAGAGTGCCAGGATTCGGTAATGTAGAGAATATCGATAGATAATTGATCGAAGATATCGATAAGCATATCAGCTTTATGAAGAATGGAGCGAGTGTTGAATAGACTAAGACGAAAAGTATGCTTAGGAGCGAGATCGACTAGCGAAGAAGACAAGGGGGAGAGATGGGACGCCATTGAATATTTGGCCTTGTGTGAAGAACGTTAAAATGTCCGTTGATTTGACGTATAGATAAGGATGACTCGCCGTTTGTTTCACGTCGATGTTTCTCAATGCGAGCTAAATTTAGCTAGGCAATATCAGAAGGGAAGCGGTCAGGAAAGATACGGCAAGTAGATGAAGTGGTAAGAAGTTTGAAACGTTGGGAGAGTACCGAAGAGGCATGTGAACTATGTTGGAAAACGATTTTTAAGAGGGGAGAACAAAGATGATTTGATTTAGTGAATTTGTTTAAACGAATAAAGGATACATGAGCGATATTATTGAAAAGGGATGGGTTATAATCAGGAAGAATGGTTGCTAGGATAGACCTAAAAGCAGATACATAATCATCGAGGCGAGATTGTGGAGTAGCAGATTCGGAAAGCTTTAAGTTTGATATGATTATACAGCGATCACGCGAAGGAAAACGATTTCGTGGAAGTGGTGGACGGACAGAGCTGGTAGGAGTCGAGGCAGATGAGCAGATAGAAGTGGAAATGACAGGGGTGCTTGATAGAAAATTAATATTGGTTGGAGCAAGTGTGACAGGAGAGGGTGTTGAATCGGTTGATCAGAGATGTGACTGGAGATGATTTTAAATGAAGGATGTAAATTATTTGGAAGTGTTACGCGTGAGGTAGACTAAGAAGAATTAAGATAGGTTGTGGCACGAGTGACAGGAATGGAGTGTTGAATCATTTGATCAGAAATGTTACTGAAAATGATTTTGATGAAGGGATGTAAATTATTGAGAAGTGATACGGGGGAGGTCGAGTAAGAAGTTACGTGAAGAGAATAAAGAAGTTTGAGATTTATTTAGATTGGGGAAGGAATAGAAAAGATGAGGTACGAGATGAAAAGCTTTACCGTCAGCATTGTTAAAATGAGAAAGATTAATGGAAGTTTGGTACGTAGTTGAACGAGGAGTGTGTGAGAGAGTAGGTTCAATAATGGGATTATATGATGCGAAGTCGGGTGTTGATGCGAGGGAAACATCTAAAACAGCATTGGTCTGAGTGGTCGTGTGTGATACAGGAGTAGAGGAGCAGGATAACTGTAGTAGTCGTACTGATGTACAAAAACCGCATGTGAACTGTTTACGTTTATACACCGAGTGGTCGGATATTTTAACACGAACAAGTGTCCATACATCACAATCTTTGGAATCGCATCCAACTTCAAAGCTGGTATAACCATCATTGCATTCCGATGTGGAAGATTCTTGATCAGGAACAGGGATCTGAGATCGCGCTTTTTTAGGCATGACCTTTTATCGATAGATTGAGCTCAATCCGCGAGCGTAGCGAGCGGAACTGACAGGAATAATCTGGAACTGACAGAAATAATCTGGAACTGACAGGAATAATCTGGAACTGACAGGAATAATCTGGTACTGACAGGAATAATCTGGAACTGATAGGAATAATCTGGAACTGACATGAATAATTGTAAGTAGTTGGGTATCAAGAAAGTTTTTACTTATAAAAACTAATATTAGAGCCCCTTTGCGCGCAACCTTTGCCCCTCGTTGTATCCGATACAATACAACACTTATACTGACAATCTGACGCTCGTTATAGATAACAGTTTTGTGCTTTCGAGAGAGAGTTTCACCCAAGGTGATCCTTTATCGATGGTAACTTTCGCTGCAGCCACCCTTCCCCTAAAGCATCACATGCAACAGGCTTTTCCCCACGTGGTTTAAAAATGATATCCTGAAGACCTGTCATGTGTTGGGTCGGCTCAAGATCTAGGGTGTTTTGCCTGCTCAAATTATCACTGCGCTGCCTCTTTTTTGAATAAACAAATTTAATTTCTGTTTAAAAATGCGGTAATTACCGGTATTGCAAGACCTATGAATATTTATGATTTCGAACTGACAATGGAAAACATCACATTTATGTTCATGCGTTAATTCGCTTACTTTTGATACGTATTGTAATAATTATCCTGCCGAATTAATTTAGTGAATGATATATGAATAAATTGTTAAATATTGCGAATTTTGAACTGCTTATCAATTGTTGGTCAAATGCAAAGATTCTTGTAAATTTTTAAATGTAATTTTGATATGTAGTTTTACTTTTGATACGAGAACAAGTATAGAAAATAAACTTGTTGAGCATTTATTTCACTAAACATTTGTTCAATGCAATCTATTGTTTTTATATTAAGAAATACATTTTCGCTATTTTAGCTATGAACATTAGGTTAAGACTAAAAAAATGCATGTTGCTGCTAGTTGTCCTGCAAATATTTGGATTTCTATACATTTTAAAACAAAATTATGACTTGAGCGGTAAGTTTAACGTTAGAAAAATTCTTTTCTATTGGGTTTAATGATAAAGAATATATTGAATTTAATATTAAATATTTAAATCTTTATCAATTTATAAGCATTTTAAAAATTATCATTTGATTACTATTTATTTAATGAAATATTTTGATTATAGAAAAAACACGGACCAGATATGTCCTTCCCACAGAGATATGGCAACTTGATCGCCTAGAAATAAAATTATCCATGTATTTGTCTTATGTGTCATACGACCAATTAAATTCTCTTTTATTCATAATTTTTAAATTAAATATTAAGGGGATTAAAAGGAAGGGGTTAACCAGTGTAAAGGAGATAAAATGAGTTTAAATGGATTAAGTAGGATTATATGAAGTAAGTATTTTCTTTCTCGTTATATTCAGGTATATAGCGTATTATAGAAATTTCATTATTATTAACCTAATGCATTATATCTCCCAAGACAAAACAGATAGGATCCCAAAATACCAGATTTCAATTTTTTAAACCACACACGTTCGTTTAAAAAATTATTTTAACGTGGCAAATATGAAATATGGATATGTCGGAAGGCGGCGTGTTGGATCTGTTGGTGTGCTCAGATCATCCTAGACCTGAGGCCGTAAGAAGAATATGTATCAAGAAGACTACCATGGTTGAGTTCAAAATTTTTTGGTTGCTATTGACTATTGACTGTTCTGTTTTTTGATGTCCCATTTAATCTTTTGGATGTTTAAGAAAACCCTTATTATTAAATATGGATATGGAATATGAAATAAATGAAATATGGAATATAAAATATGGAATATTATTAGTATTACAAGTTATAACCAAATGGCTGTTTCAACTGATCACATTGGAAAACTATGAAAAAAAGAAAAGAAAAAATAAGTAAATAGCGGTTACATAATATTGTACACATCCGGAATGTCATGATCTTAATCCACTGACGCAGTTGAACTTTAAATTGATAGAAGTCCTTGGTACATAATATTTCTCTTGGCAACGTGTTCCAGGCGTTTAATGCTCGATGTGATTGCCTAGCCCAACTCACTACTTTACCGTGGGGAAACTTAAATATTTTTAATGGGTGGCCACGACGCGTCTGAGAACAAACTTTAACATAGCACGAGGGAAACCCATTTATCCCATTAACCATTCGCCATAATGTAATAAGATCTAGGTAATATAGCCTCTGACCCAAAGATGGTATCTTTAGAAATTCAAGCCGCTCACGATATGAATATGATCCATCCATGCACATTCGAGAACCTCTACGAAGGATTGACTCTAGTCTATTGAAATCTCACTTAGTGTACGGAAAAACTGCTTGCACGCAGTACTCTATATGCGGGCGAACAAGAGCGCAGTAAATCCGTTTGAAAACATGGATTAATACGATTACATGCATTTTTGACGCAATACATAGCTCGCAAAGCCTTGCTACAGGCAAACTCTGTATTTGACCAAGAGTTCAATGTCCTATGCACCATGACACCCAGATCCCTATACTTCATGACGACATTAAGAATTGAAGTTTTTAGGCGAAAATGACGGTCATCGCAACGCCTTCCTAATTTCATGTGGCCGTATTTGTCAACATTGATCTTCATACCAGTAGCCTTACTCCATCGGTATATTTCATTAAGGTCTTCCTGCAGGGAAATGCCAAGCGGATCAATATCATCTACAGATCATAGTTTGAGGTCGTCAGCAAAAGCAAGACAGGGACTCTGAATCCGCAGCAACAAATTGTTAAGGAACACAATAAACAGCAGAGGTCCTAGTACGGTATCCTGCGGAGCACCACAGTAAACGCGTATGAGAGTGGAAAGATAGGTGTCAACTCTCACCCTAAAGAATCGATTACGTAGGAAATCTTGAACCCACTTACACAACATTACAGGAATGCCGTAGCTAAATAGTAATGCTACCAAGCTCTCATGCGGCGCCCGATCGAATGCTCTTAAAAGTCAATGAATACCACATTGATTGATTGGCCGCGACTGACCGCCTCAACCACATTTCGCGTGAAGTCAATAAGTTAGTTAAACAAGAACGACCAGGGAGGAAACCGTGTTGAGAGGACGACATTATTCTGAGTTCCCTCAAGTGATGCCTGATCCGAGTGGTGATCAACTTTTCAAGCACTTTGCATAGAGAACTAGTCAGGCTGATTGGCTTATAGTCAGTACAAGCCGTTGCAATGGTTTTCTTTGGGATCGGAACTACGATGGCAGTTTTCCAGAAATCAGGAACACATCCACTGGCCAAACTGTTCTCAAAAATAGCAAGAAGAGAAGGAGCCTAATATTCTGATATATTCTTCAAGAGAAACGGAGAAATATCATCAGGGCCGGTAGAGCTAAATGAGTCAAGCTGATCAAGCTGACTTACAATCTCTCTAATCGTTACTGGAAAAAAGCGGGAAGATTGCCCAAATGCTACACCATGCGAAGTGATATAAGCTCTAGGTAAATTATTTAAGAGTAGCGAAAAAGACGTAGCAAGGCACCACAATACCACTCTGAGAAGTTATCCCTCCGCATTAAGGACATACTTGATTTCTGTGTTAAGGGTTCTGTTACGACGAACATAAGCCCAGAATAGTTTTGGATTTCGTCTTACATTATTTGCGATAGACGATTCGAATGCATATCGTTTTGTTGCTTTCACTCTAGTACAAAGATTTCGAACATATTTATATCTGGCAGAGAAACTAGAGTCAGAATGATGAAGCTTCCATAAACAATTTCGTGAACTTATTAGTTGTCTGACGTCGGAATCTATCCATGCAGGTGACTTTGCAGCATAAGAGGATTCGCACATAGGGGCAATAATATCAGATAATTTATGTAGGTAATCAGTGATCATATTCAATGATAGCTTGTCTGGGTTCATGAAAGTACACGGGAATTGGTTGTAAACTCTCAAAACATCACTTCTCACTTTCGACCAATGACGTTTGGAAGTTTTTGAGCTAGGTGGACAGAATCTGGAATAATGGACAGCCGTTAAGGAGAGAAAGCAGTGGTCACTACTTCCTAAAGGAGGTAGATGATCAACTTTGATTATGGCTCATATATATCTGGAAAACACCAGATCAAGTACCGAATCCGATCTTGAAGTTAAGCAAGTTGGTCCTTGTACGTGCTGAATCAGCATGAGTTCCACAGCTAGGAACTCAGATATTTCTCTTTCCGTGGAACTACCATCAGAAAAGACAGAGTCTGACCATCTAGATCGTGGAAGATAAAAATCACCAGAAAGAATAAAGTGAGGGGAGGAAACATACCGATTGTAAAATAAGTTTTAGTTGATTAGTGTCTACAATTACTGACGGAGATCGACACACGACTCAGAAATTCATACTGGTAGCTGAGTAATCGATACGGAAGCATAGAGTCTCAAACGACCCAAAAAGGTCACAAACATTTAACACCTCAGATACGAGGAAAATTTCAATGACATATGCGGCGAAACCGCCACCTCGCCTATCTGATATCCTGTCGCTTCGTATAAGGCGAAATCCAGGAATGTTCACAGTGGTATCGACAATATATTGATGCAACCAGGATTCAGCATAGCAGAAAATAGCATAGCAATGAGAAAGCATGTGATACTTCAACTCTACTATTTGAGCAGGCAAACTACGAAGATTAGAATACCCAATCGATAAATAGTGTGTGGGTTGTGGTAAGGATTACTAGGAACGCTGAATAATTTGTTGAATGAAACTAAGTGTCCCAGATTAGAATTGAACTTAACGCTACCCAAGAGTTGCGATGAATGACTGTTGAAACTACCTTTTTCAGACGAACTAGCAAGATTTGAACTGGATACTGCTAAGTGACACTGTTGATCGTTATGGGATTCCAACCAACTACTGGGCGCCATTTGACAACCTGAAAATTTCGTATGCATAAGTTCGTTTCACCTTCAGATAGCCGGTTTCGTAATTCTGTTTTTGCTTCTTTCAACTTTAAACGATCTTCGAGACTCAAATCTTTAAGAATACGATGTGGATAATCTTTAAGTCGAAAACCACGTTTGAGCAAAAGGTCTGAATGTTTTGCGGAAGAAAATACAGCTTTTAACAATCTTGGTTTCTATATCACCTTTATTCCAAGTCGAAACAACTTTGTAACCTTCAGAGCAGAAGCTAGCTTCTCATCACCTTCTAAAAGTAACTGAGAGAACACAGTACGGAGGCTCGACACATCGTCAGTCATTCGTGTTTGTGAGTTATTGGCCTTTGATTCGGGGATACCGCTAAATAGGACATTGCAAGACCTATCTGGATGCGAATGGTAGTTTGTGGAAGGAGCATTGTCCAAAGAAATGCTCTGACCATTGGAAGGTAAATAATTTCCTGATTTATTCTTATTTTTGTCCTTCTGTTTTCCATCGATGGCCCCACTCGAATCGCTACCTTTGATTTCACCCAATTGATGGTCTGTCGATCCAGCGTTTCGTGTAAGTTGCAATAGGGAGTTGCGCCACACCCTTCCTTTGTTTACAGCTAGTGTAGTTTGTTCGTCGCCGCCTCACTCGCATGGAATCAACTCCCTCTCGACGTCCGCCGCGCCCCCTCCTTTATCACATTCAAACACCTCCTCCGTTCACACCTTCTCGACACCTGATTCACAGTCTTGTTTTTTTTGTGGTCATGTAAGCGTGCGCTGGCACGCATTTGCCACGTTAAAATAAATCCTTTTTTTAAAACATGAATGACCGATTTTTCTGTCCTGAAAGGATGACAGTATTTGAAGTTTGGCATTTGAAGTATTATCGTGCTGATGCGTAGATGACAGTGAAACAGTGAAAGTAATTCAATCCGCGGTGCACATAGGTCAGGAGTTAAACAGTCATCTTTTGGCAGCTTAAGACATGATTAACGGTACATGTGTTTATCGAAGTTTGATGACCCGTACGGTCTTGAAAGACACGAACGTCATTTAAGTTCAAAGGTAACGATATATCACAACAATTCACATCACAATCAATATCTTCCACTAGTTTCATTTGGAGGGCCGAAATCATTGTAGCAGAACAAAAGCCGCAATAAAAGTCCTTGCTCTTGAGTGACGAATCGGTATGTAAAGGAATGTCGACAATAGACCACACTTCACAGCCTTTATTGCAGCATTCGACCTCTAGCCGCTTATACGCATTACGATGTTGCGTGATATGTATGGTGTTTGACGCTCTCTTCGAATTTACTTTCTTTATTGTATGTATATGTAAGTTTAATTAACCAAAGATTTTAACCAGTCCAAGTCGATCAGCAAGTTGTATTGTGAATAGGGTCTTTGTATGTATATTATTTCTCAAACTTTATTAAGGAAGAAATTTGATATTAGTTCAGATTTTCCGCGAGCGTAGCGAGCTTAACTGTAATTGTATATATTAATCTCTCAAATATTGTTTCATAATTTTTTAAAATATGAAATATTTTTACGTGGCAAATTATGAAATTTTAACTATTGATAACCAAAATATTTGCAAAATCATCTTGAGATTAAGAGGAATCACTAACAAACTTAATTATTTATTTTTGCTACAACAAAATCACTCTAGTATTTAATATTTACTAAAAAATCTTAATCGTATTAAGTATTTTACAGTTTTATAAATTAGTGTTTATATATTCGAAATATTTATATATTTGTTTACATACTTGGAATTTTGATTAATAAAATATTCTTGCATTTCGATAGATACTGTTAGAAAAACAATACAAATCACCAGAAAACAGTTTATTCATTCAGAAATGATTGAAGTCAGAAATGACTGAAATCAAATGATTGAAGTCAGAAATGATTGAAATCAGAAATGATTGAAAGATTTTTGATCAAAAATCAAAAATAATTGAAATCAGAAATGACTAAAATCAGAAGTGACAAATCAGAAATGACTAAAATCAGAAATGACTAAAATCAGAAATGATTGAAAGATTTTTGATCTAAAATCAAAAATAATTGAAATCAGAAATGATTGAAATCAGAAATAAGTGAAGTCAGAAATGACTGAAATCAAATGATTGAAGTCAGAAATGACTAAAATCAGAAATGATTGAAAGATTTTTGATCTAAAATCAAAAATAATTGAAATCAGAAATGATTGAAATCAGAAATAAGTGAAGTCAGAAATGACTGAAATCAAATGATTGAAGTCAGAAATGATTGAAATCAAAAATGATTGAAAGATTTTTGATCAAAAATCAAAAATAATTGAAATCAGATATAATTGAAATCAGAAATGACTACAATCAGAAATGATTGAAATCAGAAATGACTAAAATCAGAAATGACTTCAATCAGAAATGACTAAAATCAGAAATGTCTAAAATCAGAAATGATTGAAATCAAAAATATATGAAATCAGAAATGACTAAAATCAGAAATGATTGAAATCAAAAATATATGAAATCAGAAATGACTAAAATCAGAAATGATTGAAATCAAAAATATATGAAATCAGAAATGACTAAAATCAAAAATGATTGAAATCAAAAATAGATGAAATCAGAAATGACTAAAATCAGAAATGATTGAAATCAAAAATATATTATTATTATTATTATTATTTAATAATAACAATTCACTTCAACTCGCTACAGTATTTTGTCAATTAATAAGACAAGATATTGGCAGTAAAAAGATCAGTATGATTCGCAAGATACTAGAACGCAGGTTGCGCATGTGGCATCACAACGAGCATCATAACTTGTTTCGTGAAGCAGCGATTATTCAGAGCAGGATGGAGGTTAAAAGTAGAAACTATACAAATAATCATGCTGAGAAGAGGTGGTATAAGGATTTTATAAAACTGATGACACATGGGAAAACAACAAGCGCGGTACGCATGTTATCATTGGATGGAATCAGAAATGGGGTGCATCAAATGGATGACAAGCTAGAAAATCATATGACGGTACGAGACAAGCTAACTATTCTACACCCAGAGGCTGGAGAACTTAATCGGTCGTTAGTTCTGAGCATGCCATTGGAAGGGGTATGTGATCATTATTCAGAGGTATTCCAATGTATCGATTTGCAAATGATTCAATCTATAAGCAAAACTGTTCAAGGAAGCTGTGGACCTTCATGTATGGATGCCAAAGATTGGTGTATGATGCTCAATAAATTCGGCCGTGATTCTCTACAATTGGCAGATGCTCTGGCAAAGTTTGCATGTCGTTTGGCCTCAAAAGAAATAAGTTCGCATAACGCTGTTGCATTGACGGCAAGTCGTCTGGTCCCGTTGAACAAACAGCCGGGAATCCGGCCAATCGAGGTGGGAGAAGTATGCCGACGAATAATAGCCAAGGCAATTCTTTCAACGGTGACAAGTGATATCGCCGAAGTAGCTGGTAGCGTACAACTGTGTGCTACACAACGATGCGGAGCAGAATCAGTTATTCACTCTATTAGGAATTCATTTGAATTGTCGAACGATGTCTGTGTGTTGCAGATAGATGCTAGCAATGCGTTCAATGCGATAAATCGTAAATTGGCATTAACGAACATTAAGAATGTATGTCCGGCCATATATCGTGTGCTGAAGAACTGCTACCAGAAAGACCCTATATTAACTGTGCAAGACGAGATTTTAATCTCAAAAGAGGGATTCACGCAAGGTGATCCATTGGCGATGGCGGCATTCGCAATGGCAACACTCCCTCTTATTAATGACCTGAGAAAGAGGGTACCTTCTGTTATGCACCGATGGTACGCAGATGATGCATGTTGCGTAGGACGACCGGAAGATCTAATTAAAGTATGGCAGGATATAGTTACAATCGGTCCGCTATATGGATTTCATGTGAATGTAGCAAAAAGTAAATTACTAGTGCATAAAAGTCATATGCCCCATGTTAAAAAGATTTTTCAAAATGCAGGGATTTGCACGAGTGACGAAGGCATCGTTCACTTGGGATCTCCGATAGGAACACACACATTCACAAAATCTCATTTAATCGATAGGGTAGCCAAATGGACAAAAATGGTTAAACAGTTATCTGAAATTGCGGAGATTGATGCTCAAATTGCATATAGCGCCTTTTGCTACGCTATACAACACAAGTGGAGTTACGTGATTCGGACGTGCAAGGTAGAGGTGGAGTGGTTTGAGCAGTTACGGAGTTCTATCTACAATAATTTGTTACCAAAATTTACTGGTCAAGGGGACATAACGGAAACTATGCGAATGGTCTATTCGCTACCGTCAAGATGTGGCGGTCTGGGAATTCGAAATGACTGGGATAATGCCGATAACATATATAGCCGATCGATAAGAATATGTGAACCCATCTTGCGTGGTATTAAAGGGCAAGAACTAACAACTTTACAAAGACAAATAAGTGAACAAATTTATAATGAAGCTAAACTAGATACTAAACGCAAAGTTGTACATACGGTAGAATTATTAGATGAAAGGATGAAATGTCTAATAGCATATGCATCAGAAAAGGGAGCTTCTTCGTGGCTAACGACAAGACCAAACAATATATATCAATCAGTACTTGACACACAACAATTTATAGACGCCATATGTGTAAGATATAATTTGCCGTTAAAAGATTGTAAAGCGCGCTGTGCGTGTGGTTCACTGCTTGATCCATCACATGCTCTCTCATGTCGGACGGGAGGAACAACTATAATTAGACATGATATAATACGGAATGTCATTGCCAACGAAATAGGGGACATTTGTAAAGATGTGGAGCTTGAACCGGTTTTGAGGCCCGTACCGAACAATTACCATTTTGAAGTAGAAACCACAACGAGAGATGTGAACGCAAGGTCAGACATATTATGCCGTGGAATTTACGGTAGAGGATTGGTGCGGTCCTATTTGGACGTATGTATATTTAACACACTTGCACCTTCCTACATCGAGAAGTCACCGACCATGAGTCATACATACCACGCGAACAGGAAAATTGCAAAATATGCCCAGCGCATTGTAGAGATTGAACGCTCGATATTCATCCCACTTACCTTTTCAACTGCTGGAGGAATTGGTCTCGAAGCGCATAAGTTACTTAAATGGATCGCACATCAAAAGGCAATAAGGCACAAAACCAGTTATTCGGCATGTATCTCGATAATTAAGTCTAGAGTGAGCATTGCACTGGCTCAAGCAGCTTCGATGTGTATACGCGCTACCCGAATACCTATACGTGAGCAACTACATAGTAGAAGAGCTCAGCACACAAATATACAATCGCAGGAATTCGGATATTTCGGGGACCAAGAATTCGATTGATATTTAATAAAACAATATAATAACGGATCAATGTTTTGACTTTGTGAGCTATCGGCCCATTTGCGGGAACCTACAGTTGTGATTATTAGTATTTTGGAAATTATTATTTAATGGTGCTACTATTTAATGGTGCTATTATTATTTAATGGTGCTACTATTATTTAATGGTGCTATTATTTAATGGTGCTATTATTCTTCAAAGGTGCTACGACAAATATGCAGGCGTCAATCTATAAAATCTACTCGGCCATACAACGAATGCATGCGTGATTTGAGGATCAAAACGGGACTAGCGCTAGCAAGAGCAGCATCATTACAAGTCCGCTGCACTCCGTTGAGTAATATGTCGGGACAATGTGCTTGACAGTGCAAGAAACTTTTCTAGTTTGTAGAACATTTTACTTCTTTTTTTTCTCTTGAATAAATCTTCTCTTAAAAAAAAATTATTTATTAATATATTATTATTATTTATTATTTATTAGTCGGATGAACTGAAAACGGTATGGGATTTACTGATTCACGAGGGTCCTAAATTCGGCTACCATGTGAATCCAGAAAAGAGTGTACTTCTGTCGCATTTCCCGATCTCTATTCATGATATTCCCTCACCAGACATCAAAACCTCGATCAACGGAACAATGATCTTGGGTGCTTCAATAGGGTCTGCAGAGTTTGTGGAAGATACTATTCGGTTAAAAGCATACAAATGGACCGCACTTGTGCGAAAACTAGCAGTGGTTGCCAAGTGTCATGAATACTGGTTAACGGACTTGGGATCTGCACTTAGAGATGTTCTTCTTCCCCTTTTCGCAGATTGGAATCTAAATCAGAATTGGAAGGTGTTACTCACATCTCCTTTAAAGCTGGGAGGACTTGGAATTGTGGACCCCACCTTTACATTGAGTCTAGAGTACGATAGCTCATTATCTCTCGCATCAACGTATGACATCGGTGTCCAAGCAGAAGCTCTATATGATATTCAAAAATCAAGATTACTAGATATTACTTCCATACGAATGAGCAGGTTGAAAGAGCGACTACATAGCGTAGCTGACAATTTTGATTCTTCAGTTCACAACGCGATTACGCATGCGATGCGATCAGGTGCATCATCGTGGTTAAGTGCATTGCCTCTATCAACCGAAAAGCACAATCTATCTTCCAATCAATTCAAAGATGCCATAGCCAGCCGTTATGGACAAGTGCCTTCAGACCTGACGAATCGTTTTTGTCCTTGTGGTGAGAAGCTGGATATAAGTCATGCACTTGCTTGTAGAAACGGGGGCCTTCCTATTATACGCCACAACGCTATAAGGGACATACTTGCCATAGAGCTTTCTCGAGTGTGTAACTCTGTGAACACGGAGCCGGTCCTAAGCACAGTACCTGCAAATCTAAAATTTATGGAACGCACAACTACACGTGACATTAGTGCCCGGCTTGATATTGTTTGTTCTGGACTTGGCAACGATTGGTTTGAGCGGACGTTTCTAGACGTTACGGTTTTTTCGGTTTTTGCTCAGGCCAGTAGCTCTAGATCTCTCGAAGCAAATTTTCAGTACAATGAACAACGAAAATTGTCTAAATACAATGAAAGAATAGTGGAGGTGGAACGAGGGACATTCATTCCGTTCGTATTATCTTCATCTGGTGGATTGGGGGATCAGGCAATCAAATTACTGAAAACCCTTTCTGGTGCAATCTCTCGCCGAACGAATGCAGAATACGCCGAAACGCTCACTCGGATCAAAAGGAAAATATCCATTGAAATAGCCCGCTCCGCCTCAGCATGTTTACGAGCCCCACGTTTACGCAAGAACGGTGCAATACAGTCAGACGGAACTATGTTAAACAGCTTGAATCAGGTTTTCTCAGAAGAAATTGTAGACAATGATTTCTATCGTTGAACTAATGCCCATTTGCGGGTATAATGTGTATTCGTTATTTATTATTAATAATAAAAATTTAAAATTAAAAAAAATTATTATTTATTACAAGACTTTGACACATAAAGAGTCATTTTGTCTGATCACAATATTAAGAAAAGGAAAAAAGAAAGAAAAAAAAAGAAAGAAAAAAAGAAAGAAAAAAAAGAAAGAAAAAAGTAGTTCAGCAATAATAAATTGTCACATATAGTTATATATTTCCTGCAAAGAATCTTCTCTTTTTATCCACATGCTCAGCGCATTCTGGAAAGATTTGTACTGTGCCATAGACACGATCGAATTCGGCAATAGGTTCCATAGGTTTACCGCTCTGTGAGATAATCGCAAGTATCTATGACATTTCCCGTGTGATTGCACAACAACTGATAAAGAGTGTCCTCTGTGGCTCGGGCGATCATTTAGAATAACGGATTCCGATGGATAACCAGGAAAAACATGGATCATTCGCCATAACTGTAATAAATCATTGTACACATATCTCTTGTAAACTGAAGTAATATTTAGTTGGCTTAGTCTATCACAGTAGGCGATGTTCCGAAGACCAGAACATAGCTTGGAAAATCGGCGAAGAATCTTTTCTAATTGGTTTATTTCACCACGCGTAGAAGGAAAAGTCGCCGGCGAAGCATAATCAATGATTGGTCTGATCAACGCCTTATATAATAGTGAGAACTGGGACGGTGGAAGCGAACTAAAGGTATTTTTGATCATGTAAATAATTTTTCTCGACATGTTGCATATATTTTCAGTATTGAGGTCGGTTTTAAACGAATTCTGAACAATTATCCCAAGATCTTTTGTGTATGAATTTGTGGGAATAATCTCACCGCAAACAGAATAATCATTTGGTAAATCACTACGACCAAATCTGAGGTGGACACATTTAGTAATGTTAATCATGATTCCGGTCAGTTCGCTCCATCTATTAACCATATTTATGTCATCTTGTAAGTGTTGCATATCGGCATAGCATGTAATGACATTCCATATTTTAAGATCATCCGCGAATGCTAATTTTTTACATTTTAGAGAGCGTATCAAACTATTCAGAAATATGACGAATAATAATGGACCCAACACCGATCCCTAAGGAACACCCATTGATAAATTTGACGGTCTAGATAGACAATTTCCAACTCGAACTCTGAAAGAACGATCAGATAGGAAAGCGTGAATCCATCGAATAATAGAAATTTCAATTCCGTAATCTGCAAGAGCCTCAATCAACATATTGTGGGGAACTCTATCAAAGGCCCGACTGAAGTCGAAATACATGACATCAACTGCATTACCCTGCGCAACTGCATCAACCCATGCTTCGCGTGCACATAAAAGATTAGACATGCAAGAACGACCAGGACGAAAACCATGTTGCAAATTATCTAACAAGTTCGATGATTCAAGATAGGATAGTAATCGCCGATACAATATGCGCTCTAACATCTTACATACGACACTTGTAAGGCTTATTGCTCTATAATTTTCAGGATTGTGACGATCTCCTTTTTTGTGGACTGGCACTACAGTGGCGATTTTCCAATCTAATGGTAGAATTGACTTAGCTAGTGATAGTTGAAACAAATAAGCTAACGGTGAAGCAATACATGTAGATAATATCTTTAGTATCTGGGGATGTAATCCATCCGGACCAGGTGGTGAATGTCGTAAAGAATTTAACTCACTATAAACCTCCTCGGTAGTGACATCAAAATAACTTCGTGAATGACTTACACGAGATTGCTGGTTAATTTCTGTGTTATTAGTTACGAGTTGAAAAGTCGACGCAAACGTGTCGGCTACATCTTGAGGCGATGTGATAAAGTTATCATTAATACGAAGAGACGAAATCGCAGGAGGAATTGTCCTATTTCTACGTATGTGAGCCCAAAATCGTTTTGGTGTACTATGAAAGTCCGCAGCTATTGTCATTTCGTAGTTAAATTTTTTGCGTTTTTTAAGCTTTTCGAAAACGTTACGACAATTGACGTATTCCTGTCGATAAGTATTGTCCTTGCAGCTTAATTTAAACAGTCGGTTTCTTCGTCTTAGTTCTGATTTAAGTTCTCTATTAAACCACGGAGGATTCACTTTTTTATTTTTATGCGTGATCTTGGTAGGAACATATGTTTCTATTATTTCACACATTGCTGAACGGAAAACCTTCCAACAATCTTCAACATCGTCGCTAGCGCCTACAAAGTTCATAGTCGATGCTGCTTGATGAATTTTACACTGATCCGCATGATACCAACAATGCTTGAAGATTTTAGTTTCGACTTCGTCAATAATATTATTTGAAATCCCTGAGAAGTGAAAAAGCAATACACAATGATCACTAACTCCTATGGGTGCTTCATGCATAATGTCACGCACATCTGTTAATGATTTAGATAATATTAAATCCAACAAACAACTTTGATCATTCATAATCCTAGTTGGTGCTGATACATGCTGAACAAGAAGTAGGCTATCTAACAGAAAATTCCACAAGTCATGATCTAGTTTATTAGAAGATGTTATTCCTGAATGAGGATCATCCATATTGATGCTGGAAATATTGAAGTCTCCTAAACAGAGGAACCGGTCACCCATTGCTGCCTTTGTCAAAATATCTGAGAATTCCTTAGTGAGAATGAAGCTACATGGAGATCTATAACATAGTGCAATAGTAACTTTATTTCTTACATGGGATAGACTCGCCACCATCAGTTCACAAGTACCATATGTGTCAGTATAACATTCAAAATCGTCAACACCTATACATTGATCGACATAAAGTGCAACACCGCCTCCTCGTCGAACTTTACGATCAACCCTGATGATATAATACCCATCCACAGCTACCATACTATCAGCAATATCATGATTCAGCCAAGTTTCGGTAACTGCAATTATTTGAGGTTTATATGTAAAGAATCTGTTCCGAAATTCGTCAATCTTCGATACTATACTATGAATATTTGTGTAAGCGACGTTAATAATTGGAGTTGAGCATTTACTGGTTTCTGCGTTTATATATAGTCCAGTAGGAAATATATCCAACGAGGATAGATCAATACCTAAGCAATTAACGGACCGATTGGATTCCAACGTACAAATGGCTTTCTTCGAACGACACGAAAATTTCTTATTGTCAAGTCCTTTTCACCAGAAGCATTCCTGGACTTTAGCTCTTCCCAAGCTTGATGTCGCATCTTACGATCCTGAATGCTGAGATCCTTAAAGATTTTAGTAGTTTGACCTTTTAATTTATACCCTCTGCGTAAGATCTCGTTAACATTGTCGGACGATTTACATACCACTTTCAATAAGCGTGGACGTTCTTCATTTTTCTTACCTAACCTGAACAATGAGTTCACTAGAAGAGATGAGGCTATAGATTCCTCACCTGAAGTAAATATTTTTGATAATACTTCCCGAACTCTACTCACGTCATGATCAATACGTAGCTGAGGCTCCGAAGAGTTAGATTCCGGTATATTAGCAAAGATTACGCACCGATCTCGGTTTTCGCCACGCATTCGCGCATTAATATCTTGCGGTTGTGCTAATGGTTCTTTATTCTGGCCATTTCCTGTTTTATGTACGGAAAATTCTCCGACATTTGCAACCATCACTGACGATTTAGACATTGAATTAATATCCCTGGAATGATCTTTACAGTTGGATCCACCAAGTTTGGAATCAAGTTGCAAATTTTGTTGACCAATACTGGATGAACTTCGAAAATGACGTCCTTTAATATTCTTCCATACCCGTGTAGAGTGAGTTTGTGGGGTAATATTGGATATTGGATTGATATGATGATTGCTAGTGGAATTTTGCAATATCTCATTCCCTGTTGTACACTGATTCATTATGCAATCGCTTACTTCGAGTCTCTTGTTGTGAACATTTACAATTGACCCACTAGAATGCACAGTTGAATTTGATAAAACAGGAGTGCTGTTATTGAATGTATTTGTTAATGCATCCTTGGAATTCATGTTGCACTGGCAATGATTTATATTTTGAATTGCTTTTCTTAAAACACTTATTTCCTCTTCTAGTGATTGAATGCGCAGGGAAGCGCAAAATCCACACATAAATGACCCACTATAATTATCATTTGAATCAGTAGCGATTGTAATAGTCGACCAGCGTCGACAATCATCAGAGTCACACTGTACTTAATAACTTGTAGATTTAACCTTCTTGTTCTTCATAATAGTACGAAAACAATAAAATGTATGTTAATATATTGTATTTACTTTAGATCTCAAACTTTTTTAAGGTGATTATTGTATGACCTCTCCTTGCTCTCTCTTTGTAAGTAGTTAGTAATCCAATGTAGTTAGTTAATCCAATTTAGTTAGTCTTGTATGAGCTGGACTTGTATGAGCTTGTTAAGCTGGACGATTGTATGTTAATATATCTCAGATGTAAGTAGTTTATTAAGCAGCCAAGAAAGTTCAATCTGATTCTAAAATCAGAAATGATTGAAAGATTTTTGATCTAAAATCAAAAATAATTGAAATCAGAAATGACTAAAATCAGAAATGACTAAAATCAGAAATGATTGAAATCAAAAATATATGAAATCAGAAATGACTAAAATCAGAAATGATTGAAATCAAAAATATATGAAATCAGAAATGACTAAAATCAGAAATGATTGAAATCAAAAATATATGAAATCAGAAATGACTAAAATCAGAAATGATTGAAATCAAAAATATATGAAATCAGAAATGACTAAAATCAGAAATGATTGAAATCAAAAATATATGAAATCAGAAATGACTAAAATCAGAAATGATTGAAAGATTTTTGATCTAAAATCAGATATAATTGAAATCAGAAATGACTAAAATCAGAAATGACTAAAATCAGAAATGTCTAAAATCAGAAATGATTGAAATCAAAAATATATGAAATCAGAAATGACTAAAATCAGAAATGATTGAAATCAAAAATATATGAAATCAGAAATGACTAAAATCAGAAATGATTGAAATCAAAAATATATGAAATCAGAAATGACTAAAATCAGAAATGATTGAAATCAAAAATATATGAAATCAGAAATGACTAAAATCAGAAATGATTGAAATCAAAAATATATGAAATCAGAAATGACTAAAATCAGAAATGATTGAAATCAAAAATATATGAAATCAGAAATGACTAAAATCAGAAATGATTGAAATCAAAAATATATGAAATCAGAAATGACTAAAATCAGAAATGATTGAAATCAAAAATATATGAAATCAGAAATGACTAAAATCGGAAATGATTGAAAGATGTTTGATCTAAAATCAGATATAATTGAAATCAGATATGACTAAAATCAGAAATGACTAAAATCAGAAATGTCTAAAATCAGAAATGATTTAAATCAAAAATGACCAAAATCAGAAACGATTAAAATCAGAAATGATTGAACTAAGCAATGATTAAAATTAGAAATGATTGAATATAGATTGGAATTAGAAATGATTGAAATTAGAAATGATTTCAATTAAATTTGGAAAATATATAATAACAGTTTTTCATTCAATCTAATATAATAGTTAATACATCGGATGAGTCGAGTGATCGTCAGCCTACATTAGTAATAAATCAGTAGCTGATGAGGTTTACTAATTTCGAAATGTAGTGAGTCATTGTTGGTTGACTTATAGATAGGATTAAAGTAATTTGCAGTCATCAAAAATTTCAATTGTAGCAATGACTTAAAAAATTAAATTAACTTAAAATTAGGAAGCAAACTATTGATGACTAGTTTGATAATAGTAATTAATTGCAAAATATGTAGGTTTTCAAATTGAAGGTAGAACTTTCCCTACCAACGCTGATTTAATTTGAAATCAGAAATGATTTAAATGACCTAAAAAAGTTAGAGAAATAAATAACATACATTTGTGAGAAAAATATATACAAAAAGTTATAAGTGATCAAGTTAATTACAACGATGTACCATAATAAGGATTAGAGATCATTAGGAGGAAAATCTTTTGGTTATAAAAACTTACAAGATCAAAACATACAATTAAAACTACTTACAACAAGAACTACAACGAGGAACAAGGAACACAAAACAACGAGGAACACAAAACAACGAGGAACACAAAACAACGAGGAACACAAAACAACGAGGAACGAGAAACGAAATTACAAATGACAAGAGGTCAGTCACGTAAAGCAGCTGTTTTTTCTTCTAAGCGAAATGATAACAGTGAGCGTTCAGTAAGACAACATGAAAATCGGTCGAAAGACGAGCAAGCCTTGCAGGCCACTACTGTTGATATGTCCCAGGACATATCATCTACAGACAGAAGTAGTCGCCGTAACATTAAATGTTCTAATTCACAATGTCCTGTTTGGATCACTGTGTGGATACCACGTCAACTACCTGTCAGTTTCCTTGATAAAGATTTTATTTGTGGATTTTGCGCAGCTACTTTACAGACAAATGTTCTTGAACTTTAGAGACAAGTTTGTTTGTTGCTATCAGGTAACAAGTTACCATCACCAAATAGTTCCTATGCCCAGCTAGATTCAGTATCACGTCATGTTCCAAATCGTTTAACAAGCCAAACAAATGATAATGTTCGATGTACTGATTGCAACCAATCGACTTTTTGTGATGACAATCGCGGAAGATATCAAAATATGCCGATGAATATTGGCGAACAGACGGTCTCGGTTAACAATGATGGGCGTTTTGTAGTAAGACCGACCAGTTATATGACTGAAACGGCTATAAACAACGACTAAACTCTGCCTACCCGGTCATCTGATAGATCGCAAACTCCAGAAATTAGTATAAACCCACTATCTCATAACACGCAACCAGTTAAGGTATATTGTATTAGTGCTTCTCACGAAAAACACAATCGTACCCTTGTACATAGTACTGGTCGTTCAAACGAACTCTTAATCCATGACTTAATCTATGTCCGATCTATTCTAACGACAGTCTTAAATGGATCATCATCTTGTGAAGCTGTGAGAGATATGCGTCTCAGAGCTGTGTTTCTGCTAGGTTGTGCCCCTTCGTCCGCCAATGATCGACCACGCCTCATCAAAATTATGTTTACTTCATGTGAAATTGTGCAGCTCATACATTGTAACCGATTTCCCCTGGAAGGTTCCGGCATCCGTATTTTTAGAGACCTGGACCCCGCTGATCGTACACGTCTATCAATGGCAAAATCGGAACTAGCTTAAAGACTGGCACATGGTGAAAACAACTTAACAATTCAGAATTTTCAGATAAGCGGCGACGCCTCCACATTCGTTGGCAAGGCCTATTGAACAAAGCAGATATTGCTTCCCAGTGTGCTTAACGCCGACCGCATGCCTACAGAGTGCATGTACCAAAATTTCATAAAAAGCTCTATCGCCTTGTTCAAGTCGGGAACTCAAAAGATTTCGTCATATAAATGTACAATAAATAAAGCTTCCCACCAAATTCTATACTCTAATGTGCGTAGTGTGTTTAATAAAATTGATGAGATTGGATTACTGATTTACGAGCGTCAACCGATAATTGCAATTTTTACGGAATCGTGGCTAAACCCTTCTATCTTATATAATGAAATTTTGTTAAAAGGATATATTGCGTGCCGCAGCGATAGAATAGCTAAACAGAGTGGTGGTGTATTACTATATATACGTGACACGATAAAGTTCCTTGTCCTACAAACTTTTAACGACCCTCTAACTTCAAAAGAACTTTTAGCGATCAGATTATACCGCACATTCTGGATTTACAAGAATATCTTCTACGTATCGTTCTTTTCTTGATCTGGGTTTTCTGCCCATTCCCCTTGATACTTGTAGTCGTTTACCGCATCCCTACTTCATGTACTGATAGCATCATGCAACGTTTATACCAGCTATCGGATCCTAATAGGCCGATATTGGTTGTTGGTGACTTTAACATGTCTACAATAGATTGGAATACATACAGTTGTAATTCGCCTTCTGATTTTGGTTCGATTGTGTTACTTTAAACAATCAATGATCTATACCTTACTCAACATGTCAACGGATTTACCATAATATCTTCTACGTCTCGTTCTCTTCTTGATCTGGTTTTGTCTGATCCAGGACATATTGTCATTAGCGTTAATCACTTGGATCCAGTTGGTTGTTCTGATCATGTCACCTTATTAATAGATCTTGGACTTAGTACCCCTATCAATGATTCCTGTGTTAACATATTCAACCATTTTAAAGCCGACTACAACAAAATAAAGGAGTTCCTTTCTACTGTTTCGTGTCCTAATGCTGATATTGTGGGTATCGATCCCTCCTGACTGTTTTTTCAAAGACACTTTGTATTCAGTACTTACCCGCTACGCCCCAATTGTACGTCAAACTGACGTCGGCTTATCTCCTCGTTGGTTTAATCAAAAACTCTAACAAACACTGGCTCAGCGACGCAAGGCATTTTGTAATTATAATGCAGGTAACTCTAGTTTTGAGCAATACCAACAGTATAGAAGCAGGGTAACATCCTTGAAAAGATGTACGAGAGTAATCTTTGAAACGAATTTGTCCGAACGATGTCATCGTGACCCTGGCTCACTCTTAAAATACATTTGATCAAGAAAACGTATAGCTAACACGTTCTCCTCTATTCTCAACAGCCGAGGTGATTTGGTATTGGACTTAAAGAAAATTGCGAATGTATTCGGCGCACACTTCACATCGCTGAATTCGTCACTGAATGCTCCACCGCAAATAACTGAAAGTTCGTATGATTTGGTAGCTAATACTACTTCTGACCTTGATAACTTCATTAGATCTGACTTAGTGTACAGCGAGTTGTCCCGTCTGAAATGCACATTAAGTGCTGGTCCGGATCTATTGCTGTCAGCATATATTCGCAACCTAGCTGGCACTATATACTTGCCTCTATATAATATCTTCTGTGCCACACTCGTGCTAGGAATGATCCCCTAAGACTGAAAGCACTATCTTATCTGCCCCATATTTAAACAGGGGTCTCGTTCCGACATCGGTAACTACAAACCGATTTGCCTCACATGTGTCTTCTGTCGCGTACTGGAACGCTTACCTCTACGAAAAGTCACCACTCACTTAGAAACGAACCATATCCTCGACCCTGAACAACATGGTTTTCGGAAAGGCTATTCAACGCTATAGAAATTGTTGTTATCACATGATAGCTGGACCAAATATTATGATTTTGGCATTCCGATTGACGCCATATTCTTCGACTTCTCTAGGCATTTTATACAGTCCTTCATGTAAATTTAATTCAAAAACTGCGCAATATCTACCTTGTCTGACCGTCATTGCTTCGTAAGGGTAAACGGCGAATTATCTGATCGCTTCCCTACAAATATTGAAGTACCTCGGGGAACTATACTCGGTTCAGTTATTTTCAGCATATATATTAACGGCCTCATTCCTAAACTTAGATCTGAGTGTGTTCTCTATGCTGATGATTTAAAAAATTTGGCGCACCATAGTTTTGGACTCAGATGTAGACATCTTGCAGTATGATATTAACACCATAAATGATTGGTCGATTTTGAAAGGGTTAAAATTCAATTTAAAAAAGTGTGCCTACATTTGCATATTAAGACGTCCGGCCGAGTCAGCTCATATTTATCATATGAACAGCAGTGTTATTCTTAGGACGAGCTCATACAAGAATTCAGGTGATTATGTATGTTCTAACTTATCGACCCGTCTACATACTGACACTACATGTTCCAAATTGAGAAGAGTCATCGGCCTGATTCACCGAGCTCTTGTTCATATTGACATCTCATGCTTCAAAACAATCTCACAAGCACTTATTTTGAGCATCCTCAGATGTGCTTCGCCGGCCTGTTACCCAATCGCCTTACGAGAACGCAATAATCTAGCGTGTGCCTTCCGAAATGTGTCTTCTAAAATGGTTAAAGCGGTTAGACATATGGAATATCAGGATCGGCTCTCGAGTTTGGGAATGAGATCACTTCGATATCTGCGCAACTAGGCGGACCTGCGTCTAGCCTGGCAGATTTTACACGACAATCGCTATCCACTCAGATCACTAATGCATACGTGTGATATAACCTCACTTTGTGGTTATCAGTTCATGCTAAAAACACAACGATTACGCTACAAACGAACGTCCCTATATTTCCAGCGAATCGTTAATACTTGAAACCACCTTGCTGACTCAACAGTTGCATTCTCGAATCTGGTTTCTTTTAAACGAAATCTGGAGGAAGATTCCGTCTTGAAGACGACGACCGAGTCAGAGGGCATATGAACCATAGCAAGTACCCTCTACATTTACTTTTTCTGATTGTGACGCAACTTGTAATGAGCCTTGCTGCCCACTTTGTTGTCCATTGTTAATAATAATACTTTCAATTAAATTTGCAACATGTATTAATAAAGTGTTTAATTCAATCTAATTGTCGATAAAGCAGTCAAGTTGAGTGATCGTCAGCCAACATTAAAAGAACCTAAACTTGAATTAGGTATTATTTGTTCCTGTATATTATAAAATACAGATCAGGATGGATATATTTCTTATATTTATGTTTAGAATAAAATGATTTTTAATAAACAAATGTTTTTAAATTTTGAGTTAATTGAAAAAAAAACAACTTAGAGATAACATATAAAATATCTAAACTTACAATGAACTAATTACAATTGAGCTGATTACAATCCAAAAATGGGGCGTGGAAAATCTAGGTTTGTTCCTAGATGTTGCGCATATTTAGTTGCCGTAGCTAAATGTAAGCGATGTGTCTAAGCAAAAGCTGGAGAACGTTGTATTCACTAATTGGCACCTAATTGCTCAAATCGATCATCTTTATACGATGCAAATCACGATAAACAGCGTCGATCATTACAAATGGAACTAAAAAATCGTATTTTATCAATGAAGTTGCAACTGAACACTCGTATGTGCATTGATCTCAAAGCCTACTCGAATAATATGCGTTTAACTATGCTAGATTTAATTCGTGTGAGGCTTAGGCTTGTCCTACTTGACCTTTTATCCATTTAGGCGATGATCAAAGAAGTGATAGGTTACCCTTTTAGATTTGTTGCCTCCGACATTCAGGCTTGATTGGGCACAGTTGGATTCTGTATACACGTTTACATGGTCGGTTGGCTAGATCGTAGAGGTCATCTCACAGAATTTTTAATATTTGGAATTCGTTGCTAGAGGAAAGAATAAGAAGTAGCCGCAAGACGAAATGTTAATTGAAGAATTAATCTATGTTTTTTGTTGGTAGAGACCAATATTAATGTTTCGGATATATTTTGGTCATATGGTGATCCTAAGCGGAAGTAGCTTATAAATTGAATTGAATTTATACTTACAATATATAAGTTCGTTATTGGATAATTGATCCGACGAACAGATTGCGCTTATTGCAGTATCAATGGGAATGAGCAACTTTATTATTTTTTCTCTCTTTCTTCTGATCTGTTAAAAAAGCCCTAAGGCTAAGACATGTCAATAATAATGCCGAAAAGTAAAAATTGTAAATTGCATATTGTTCAATTATAAACGTTTCTGTCAAAATGAATATTTAAAAAGATTGAAACATATCTGTAATGGCATCACTTACTAGGGATTTTTAATCCTCCTCTACTTTATAGAGTAAAATACTTAAATTTGTCGGAGTTTACTCGAAGGGATTATATTCGGTTTCGGAATATCATATGGCTTGTTATAAATTTGGCGAATCTAAAGAAGTAGCGGGAATCAAAGGATTCGAATAGTATATTTATAAGAGTTGGAAGAACGATATTCGTACAATTGCCGCCGAAGTGATAGAGGAAGAACGATTTTCGTACAATTGTCGCCGGAGTGATTATAGGAATATTCAATAGGAATTTAATAGGAATGCTGCTCGTGCATGGATCGGTAACGTCTCGGTGTCTTGGTTCAGGTGTTCATTGTTATGATATTAATCGTGATAGGCTTGCTACCGATAGAGTGATTAGCTAGGTCGATTATATTACTTTGCAGATTGGATGTGGCACATTTGGCTGTGATGTATGGTTGCTGGTGAAGAATCCGGCATACAAGCATATTTAATGTTCCAATAACCATTTTATATGCAGATCTTGCAGTGCGTCCAAATTGTTAAACTTGCCTGTCTCAAACAAAAGCAATAGCTACAATCTCAAAATGAATTATTTGGAAACAAGTATTACCTTTTCAATGGAAAAATCAGGTAGTGACTTGGATATGGATTGTATTTAAGTTTGATAGTAACGTCTCACGAATTGCCGACCAAAATTTACAATTGTCCAACCAAAATATATTTATCAAAGATATGGATTCTTATTCACCTCCACTAATCTCTACTCCAACAACTCCTATTCATAGTTATGTTCACACTATTTATTTCAGATCATAAGGATCTAATGACATTGATGTTAAGTGGACTGACGATTATTTTATCGTGCAGACCAGCATGCTTACTCAAATGGTTATAGATCATCAATTAAAAAATGTGCCACAAACTTCGTTTCCCTTAAACTCGAACACAACCGTTAATATGTTTGATTCAATAATTAACATGAATTCGATAGTCTTCAAATAATATTAGAAAGCAAATTAACAAATCTGAATCGGTCATAAAAGATTTCAATAATTTGAATACTGATCAAGATGCGACTATGCCCTGTCCGGATTATTGAAGAATTCAAAGATGCCTCTGAATTTCGATCTAAGTACATTGACAACAAACAGCTCAAGTGTTTACACAAAAATCATTCGGATCCCAATTCGTCAACTGTTCGTACCTCAATTCATGTTTATGCTGAAGTTTCAAGATATTTGCTAAATATCAAGTGCAGTGACGTCGGTGATGGATTGGAACATTCATCCAGTTTACTAGAGGATCCAAAGCTCACCACATAGCTTGTTGTTTGTAAGTCGCTTACCGATTACGTATCGGATCATAACTATAAATAGGTTTATAGTTATGCGCATAATTTCCTAGTGTTAACAAACTCGAATGGACAACCAACTACCGAGAATAACATTCTGAACGTATATACGGCAATTCTTCACGCAAAGATAGAAGCGTTATTGTTACAAAATTGTTTTAATCAACTTCAAATGATCCCCAGATTAGGTTAGACGATGGTATTCGTCGATTAAGAGAAATATTGAGGATTGTAGTTCTGGAAAATGATAGGCTAGTGGTTTCTACCGTTCGACCTATATCTGTATTTCGTGTTGTTCGTTTAAGTCACAACTCTGAAGCCCCTAGACTACCTAAGGTAGTTTTCAATTAATCACATGTGGTATCTGAGATTATGAATAGTAAAGATACGCTTAAAAATACTCCTTATCGTACACTTAAGATTTATCCTTTTCCGAACGCTCTCTTCTCCGTCAAGCAAGGTCTGAGTTAAATGAAAGGACACTTTCGGGTGAAAACATCAACGTATTGTAAATTTTCGTGTTGTTGGTCATCGTTCACTCTAAGATGGTATTATAAGGTGTACATATATTATACTCTAACGTACGCAGTTTAGTGAACAAGATTGACGAATTAAAGTTTTTAGTGCATAGTCATTCTTCGCATATAGTTGCGTTTGATTAAACCTGGCTATCCAATGATATTACAGATAAAATGATTGCATTAGACAACTATAGTATGTTTCGATGTGATCGCAAAAGTCGACGTGAGGGATTGTTATCCTAAACCTCAAGAGTGAGATACATCCACATTGATTAAAGTATGTCAGTGACTCTGACATTGAGGCACTTTCTGGACATATTTCAATTCCTGGGTATGGAAATCTTAATTCATCAGTTTACTATAATCCCCCGCTCTTTCATATTATGTCTTTAGTGGACTTGTCAGAAACCAACGGTCGTCACAAGCGTTTTATAGTACTAGGTGATTTAAACATACCAGTACTAACTGAGAACAGTATGTCACAGATTGTAAACATCCATCAAACATTAATATAATCAATGCAATACATAGCACTGGATTATATCAGCCTGTTCGATCAGCATCTCGCATTCAAAAACAATCAACATAGCTGTTGAATGTTATTCTTTCAACTTCCTCTCATGACATTGAGAATCTTAAATATCTTTGTAATCTAGGTAAAAGTGATCACTGTGTATTACCTTTCTATGTTAAATCAAAACACCCGTATTTCAGTAGTATCTTGTCGTCAGAAGTTTAACTTTTGGAAGGCAGATTTTTCATCTATTGCTGCTCATTTTTCATTGTAAGTTGGCCAGACCCTAGAATAGAGGGAATTGAACTAACTTTGATACATTTTTAAAACACTTTGTTTGACTTATTAACACAATATTCATCAGTTGTAAGTCGCAATAGCAGATCAATGTTATCTCCATTATTTGACTTAGAATTAAGGCAACTAATCAATAAGTGAGAAAAACACTGGATATTATATAGACAAGGTTTTACCTCCCATGAAGTTTCTAGACAATTTCAAAATAAGTGTACCACAATGATAAGGGTCAAACGTTCTAATTTTCATGAATTCGTAAATAGTTAATGTAATCATAATCCTAAGTTAATATTCTATGTTCGTAAAATGACCAAAGGCAATTATATACTACCAATGATGACTTGAACATATCATATCTTCGCGCCCCTCCAACAAAATATTATATTCCATCGAATTTAAATTCAACACCAAAATCATTGGACATAACAACTAATAACAATTTAACTCACGCCAATGAAATTATATCCGATTATTCCGATCAAATGCAATCAAGCAGAACAATACGAGAGTTATTCCTCGAAAAAGTGATCGTAGAATTTAAACAGTTCGCTACTTTTAACAACACAAAGTGTGCCACAATGAAAAGAGCCAAACTTTTTAATTTTCAGGAATTCTAAAATCAAGCGTGTCTTATAGATTAGCTATTTTCTTAGATCGCCGTAAAGTGAAAATAATCAACTTTTCATGATATCCCTTCTTTTTTATACAAGAATTTTTTACTTTTAATTGACATATAGAATTATGTACATTTGTATATATAGTTTTAAAAGAATAATCTTTAATCTATAATAATTAAAATAATTAATAATAATTATAATCTATAATCTCCTTCAATTTTCGATTATATTTCGTTTTAAAAGAACGAAGTAACTAATTTCCCTTTATTTAAAAATACAATATTTCGATAGCTCATGCTATCATCATCAGGATTCAAATTAAATGCTCACAAAATTTCCAGTTTTTTAGCATTTATGGAAAAAATACAAAAGTGTCCAGCATTTCTACTTTAAATGAAAAAGAAAATACCAAAAAATAAATATCCATTTATAAGCATTGGCACAAATTTTTTAATGTGCAAATGTTTGTCAATAAATATTTAAGTGCTTATTTCCAAATAAAAACAAAAATTAAATGCATTGTATCACTTTCCTGAACGTTGATATAAAAAATCTATCACATAGAATAGAAAAATAGAAATATTTCTATTCTATTTAATAGAATAGAAACGTCACAAGCGTAACGTTTCAATCTGTGACATACTGTTCTCAGTTAGTACTGGTATGTTTAAATCACCTAGTACTATAAAACGCTTGTGACGACCGTTGGTTTCTGACAAGTCCACTAAAGACATAATATGAAAGAGCGGGGGATTATAGTAAACTGATGAATTAAGATTTCCATACCCAGGAATTGAAATATGTCCAGAAAGTGCCTCAATGTCAGAGTCACTGACATACTTTAATCAATGTGGATGTATCTCACTCTTGAGGTGTAGGATAACAATCCCTCACGTCGACTTTCTGGGAATGTGTATGATTCATCTTGTGTGCATAATATTCAATCAAAATTTGTATATTACAGAGTAAAACAGGCTAATAGCACATATTCTTAAAGACAGTAGGGAGTATGGCTATTATTCGATTAAATTCAAATAAAGTATACGTGCTTTATATAATATATACTTTATTAATAATATAATGATATACCTTAAATAATAATACAATAATACAATTATATACTTTATTAGTAATAAGTATATAAATATGTTCATTTACAAAGTTATTATTTTACTATCCAAAATCATTACATTAATAATTTATTAATTACTAATCAATAATTTATTAATAATTTTAAATTAATATTAAGTTTTAATTCATTTGTTAGTTAAATTATTTTGATAGAAGTTAATGCTGTCTTTTTATTTTTTTGATTAGGTCACATTCCTCTGATAGAAAAATTCAAGCCTGTCCTACCTGATGATGCATCCTTTAATCAAAATTATTTCAACTTAAAAGTATCTGATAGCTTGCCTCTTAATCGACACTTACCGGATATGAGACCATCTTAGTAAGTAAATACGCTGATTTGTGCTATTGTTATACTCTTCTCTGCTAATGTAAGCTGTGGTAACACATTCAAAAACGACTTACCAGATACAAGTATTGTCATAGTTTTCCACAATGAAGCAAAATCCACTTTACTTCGAACGATACAGAGCATTTACGATAGAACGCCCTTAAAATTAATTAAAGAAATACTGCTCGTCAATGACTTCAGTAATGATAGAGGTAACTCAAAAATTTGTTTGGGGTAAATTTAAAAACGGTTATGTAACGGTTATGTTGTTATAAAAAGGTTTTTATAACATAAATGATGATTAAAATTATTGTGAATATTTGATTTGATTAGCTAATTAAATAGCTGATTTAATTTGCTAAAAAGCTGATTAAATAGCTGATCTGATTTGTTCTATTGACAAGTTATTATTGACCTGTGGACTTTGTTTTCACGGTAATATGACCTTTGTCAGAAATACTAAAAATATGTATTATTGGTTACGACTTTACGATTATTTTTTCTTATTTTCAAACAAGTTTGATGAATTATTAATTTTTAAAAAAGGGAGAAGTTTGCATCCCAAGGTGTTTACACTTTAAAATGTAAACTGCTTCACGTGATCACGTTTAAGAGACCAGGTAATGGCCAATAGCTAGGTCGCGTAGCGCTTGGAGTGAAGGTGGTAGATGTTTATAAATCTTGCTCCAGCCTGCAACCGCCTTAAGCAGAGCAACCTCCTGTCAAATGCTGCAGGATGGCCCGTTGTAAGTTTAGTCTGGGTTAACTAAACTAGGTGGCGATACCGAAAAAGCAACAGTAAAAATTATGACTTAAAAGTTACATGTACTCAACCATATTGGAAAAATACGTAAGTACTAATGATTTCAATTTTAGATCTTTTAAATGTAACAGAAAAAATTGTATAGTTTGTAATGTTATAAATAATAATAATTGTATCGTAAGTAATACGACAAACAAATGTTAGTCATTAAATATTAATAATAATTGTAACTGCAATACCGCAGGTGTAGTGTATCTAATACAGTGTACACGTGGATTGCAATATATAGGAAAAACATCAAATGTTAAAAACTAGGTTTAGGCAACACATATATAATATACAGCATAATAGTCAAACTATATTTTATAAACATATGAGATTAATAGGACATGATATTAAAAACTGTAAATTATTTATTTTAGAACATATTATCGAAGAAAACATTTCAATATTAAATCAAAAACTATTAGAAAAAGAAGATTTTTGGATTAAAACGCTTAATTCCATGTACCCATCAGGATTGAATGACGTGGTACAAGGAATTAGCAGAAGTAGTATAATACATAATAAACAACTATATTATAATAATCCGGTTCAACGCAAACCAAGAAGTCATGGTGATAAAATGAATGGGAAAAATAGAGTTAAAAATATTAAAAAAGATATGTTTATAAATGAACAATTAGAAATATTAAAACAACTTTTAAGAGATAAGCTGAAAGATCTTTATGTAAATATAAGAAGTTTTTCTAAAGATATCATATGTTCAATAAATCAAAAATTAATTGACGACTATGATAGGTTAAGATGAAAGATAAAATTAATAAAAATATGCATACAGAATTTAATAAATAGAAGGATAATTACTTTGTCTTGATATGCAAAAAGCTTTATGATATACTAATAAGTTAATTATAATGATTTAAATGTAAACACAACATATGAACGTGGTATTTAAGTTTAGAAACAATTATTACAAGTCACTGTTCAATACAAAATAAAAAGTGTATAAAAGTTGAATCAGATAATAAAACTATACCTATATTTATTTGAATTCAAAATTACAAAAAAATCCAATAACACCTAGGTTCATAGGTAGTGCGTTTAAATGTACATTAAAACCACTTTCTGTCTATATGAATAAAATACTTAAAGTAGTTAAAGCACACTTCAAAAAATATTGTAAAGTAATCGAAATTAATACTGGTATAAAACACTATTTCAGTATTAATTCTACAAAAGAATTTTTAGAACAGACAAAAGGAATAAATTTTCAAAATATAAATACATACGATTTTAGTACGCTTTATACGAATATAGATTTAGTAGATATTAAAGAAGCGTTAGTAAAATTAATTAATATTTATTAATATAATTATTAATAACAGATATTTAAGAAGCGTTAGAAAAATTAATTAATCTTATATTCGGAAAAAGATATACATATATATGTTTTAATAATTATAACGCCTATTTAACAAAAATTAAACCATCAAGTAAATATAAATATATGGATAAAATTGAATTAATAGAATCCTTAAATATTTTAATAAATCAAAATTATTTAAAAGTAGAGACATCTATATTTAGACAAGTAAAAGCTGTTCCAATGGGTGGTAATAGTAGCCCAATTATATTTTTGAAAATTTTATATTTTTATATAAAAATTAATAATTTTTATAATTATTAATAATTATTATTATGTTATAATAATTTAAATAATTTTCATATTTTTATTAAAACTATTATTAATTTATATCGTAAAGATTATATAAATTTACAAACATATTTTTGCATGAGCATTCATACATACCATATTTTTACATGCATATTATATAATATAAAATATAATACATTAAATAATGAAATTTTAAGAATTGCAACAATATGTAATGATATTGGCTTTCTTCAAAATCATTTAAATAATTTAATAGATACATATTTTAAACTAGGTTACTATAAAAATAAGATCAAGCAGAAAATAGTAAAATATATAAATCAACACAATAATATAAAGAATAAATTTAAACTCTTAAGTGGCAAATTTTTATTGATGGATAATAAATAATATACTTTGTATTAGAATAAGATACTAGATAGTTTTATCATAGGAAATACGTCCTTAGCACGTATTTGGCCCCGCTGCTATGTTGGGTAGAGTAATTAGAGGCCGAAACCTGATAGCATAACAGTTCCTCCTGATGACCTCTAATTCTTATTCTGATACAACGTCTGTTATTTATTAGTCAATTCATAAAAATGACTTTTATTTTAAATTTCAATTTTTTATTTTAACTTGATTTAAATTATAGAAAATCTAAAAACAATTATTAATTTTATTATTTAATTATTACTTTTTGATTTAGCATTATTATGTTTTGTTTATTTTATAATTATATTAAATACGTAGACTCAATTAGCTGATTTGATTTAACAATCTACTATGTACAACTTATTTTCATTTGTTGATTTCCAAGTTTGTTGATTCCATGTTGGGTTGAGGAATAAGGGCTAAAACCTAAATCACATAGCAGTTTCTATCGAGCATCATTGACGTTTATATGTCTTTAAGAGTACCATTAGGAATCAAAAAGTTTCGATTTCAAGAATATATAACGGGGATAGTGTGTACCAACTGTGTAAATTTTTTATCAATTCTTCAGATATTAACCGATTTAGAATTCGTTTTATGTTTCCGTGAGCGCTGATTTCATTTTTAATAAATTATCAAAAAAGTATATCTTTGTCAACTTTTTACTATTAATTTATTTTACGGTAAATTTTTCATCGTTTCTGTTTTATCTTCTATCAAAGAAATCAATATTTTTATAAAGAATTATTGGAGCTGGATCAAAGGAAAGAGAAATTTTTAATTTCGCTAACTTCTATTAGCATTTGCAGAAAATTCAAAAATCAAATTCAAAATTTTTGAATTTGTAAAATGATGAATTGATAAATTCAAAATTTATCAAATTCATCTGAAGATGATTAACATAGATTAGATAAATATAGATAAAATCTTTCCTATTTCCTTTGATCCTGATCCAATAATTCTTTATCAAAAATGGATCATCATTATCAACTATTTAAGATATTGGCTTTCTTAAAAATCATTTAAATAATTTAATAGATACATATTTTAAACCAGGTTACGATAAAAATAACATCAAGCAGAAAATAGTAAAATATATAAATCAACACAATAATATAAAGAATAAATTTAAACTCTTAAGTGGCAAATTTTTATGGATGGATAATAAATAATATACTTTGTATAAGAATAAAATATTTTTGCATGAGCATTCATGCATACCATATAATATAAAATATAATACATTAAATAATGAAATTTAAGAATTGCAACAATATGTAATGATATTGGCTTTCTTCAAAATCATTTTAATAATTTGATAAATGCATATTTTAAACTAGGTTACTATAAAAATACCATTAAACAGAAAATAGTAAAATATATAAATCAACACAATAATATTAAAATTTAATTTAAAATCATTAGCAGAAAATTTTGATGAATGAATAATAAATAATATACTTTGTATTAGAATTAGATACTATATAATCAAATTCAATCAGAGGAACTATGTCCTTAGCACGTATTTGACCCCGCTGCTATGTTAGATCGAGATTAAGATACTATATAATCAAATTTCATCAGAGGAAATAAGCAATTAGAATGTATTTGGTCCCGCTGCTATGTTGTGTCGATGAATATAGGCTGAAATTTGATAGCATATCAGTTCCTCTTGATGACCTTTAATCTTTATTCTGATACATCGTATGTTATTTATTAGTCAATTTTTAAAAATTGGATTTTATTTTAAATTTCAATTTTTTATTTTAACTTGATATAAATTATATACAATCTTATATAACAATTACTTAATTATTAAATTTTGATTTAGCATTATTATTGTTATTATTTATTTATTTTTTAATTTTATAATTTTATAATTTGTTAATTTTATATCTTCTATATTTTATAACTTTATAATTGCATTAAATACGTAGACTCAATTAGCTGATTTGATTCATTTAACCCCATTATCGTAATGCAAAAATTACAGCGAATATTACCGACTTATGTTCTTAATCGCTTTGAATATGTTCACCATGATTAAATGATAAATTTATATTATATTATAAATATATAAATATATTATATATAAATATATAATATATTCATAAATATATTATGTTTATGATACAAATATAAGAATATTATGAATATAAATATTATAAATATAAATCTTCTTCCCCAACTTATCTCTCACAGAGAGGTCGCTGCTGCCAACAACTTATTCCACAACGAACGATTTTGGGCCATCTCGTGTCCTATATCGGTCGCTATTCCCAGGGCATTCATGTCCTCCTTGACGCAATCTTTCCAGCGTTTCTTTGGCCTTCCTCGACGTCATTTCCCTTCGATCTTGACTTTTTCAGCGCTCCTTATCCGGTGATCATCCTCTCTTCTTGCTACATGTCCGAATCATCGTAGCCTTTTTCGGACGATGCCGTCTCGTATCGAGTCCACTTTGAACATCTTCCAGATATCAATGTTGCGGACTTTGCCCTTCTTTGTGATACCAGCAGACCATTTGAGCATTCTCACCTCGTTCACTGCTAACCTGTGGATATCTTCTTCTTTTGTTGCTCAGGTCTCAGCTGCATAAATCACGGCTGGTCGAACAACAGCATCGTATATGCGTCCTTTCAACTTTGTTGCTACTCGATTGTGGCATAGGATGCCCAGGGTACTCCGCCAATTTATCCAAGCACTTTGTACCCTCAGTCCAATCTCCGGCGCTAATGAATTCAACATATTTGTCATGCTGCCCAGGTATACGATATTGTCTCTTTTTTCTATTTAGACTCTTTGCAATGTCAATCTTTCTGGACCAATATACAAAGTTTTCTTCTTGTTTATTTTCAATTCGTCGCTCCAGTTTATAACACAAACTTTCTAGCTTTTTTTCCAGTGTATCTAAGTTCTCAGCTGTAAGGACCAGGTCATCTGCTAACAGCATTGTGATTTCCAAAACATTGCAGTTTTGGAAACTGCAAAACATTGCAGTTTCCAAAACATATTTTTTTATTGTCACAAATAAAAACAGACAGAGCCGAACCTTGATGGAGTCCTGTCGCCACTTGGAAGTAGTCCGTCTCGCCATGTCGCCAACCAGACACCGAACGCAAGTATAACACTTTTCATGCATAGATTTGATAGCACGAACGTATAGTTCAGAGCAGTTTTTCTTTCTTAGGCATATCCAAACAAGGTCACGTGGCACTGTATCATAGGCTTTCTCCAAATTTAAAAACACACTTCTCGCTGATTTTTATCGTAAAGCTGCCTTAATACAAAAATCCCATCAGTAGGCACGCTTCTTCATGAGATAAAGAAGAATTCTCTGTATTCAGCAGATTTCCGAAATACTATCTCCATCTAATTAGGATATCGTCATTTCTATCAAGGATTCTCCCTGAACTGTCCTTAATGATTCTAGTTAGTGCAATATCCTTCTATTCTTCATCTCTGATTCTGGCTAACTTGAATACGAAATTTTTTACATTATCCTTTTCGAGTTTATCATATATGTCCTGATCAGCTTCCATCTTGGCCATGGCACACTTGCGTGTCGCATCTTTCTTGGCCTGCTTGTACGCCTCTTTATTCTCAACCGTTGGATCGATGTCCTGTTTCTTTTTGGCTGCCTGTTTTCGACTGACGGCATCTTTAACTGTCTGATTCCACCACCAAGCCCCTTATTTGGTGGTCGTTTCCCTGATGACAGTCCAAAAATTGTCTTCGATTCTTCAATAATGATTGTGGCCATTTCATTCCACCAGATTTCAGGATCCCTTACCTCAATATTCAGTTTCTGGACAAGTGATTTTTTGAATCTGTCCTTCAGGATACATTCTTATTCTGATATACATTCTTATTCAGTTTCTGGACAAGTGATTTTTTGAATATGTCCTTCAGGATACATTCTTAATATTCGGCTGTTTTTTGCTGTTTCCCTTTTGTCATGATCCTCAAGTCCACAACTATAACTCTGTGTTGTGGAGCTCATTCTTCTCCTAAAATCATCTTGGCGTTTAACACTTCACTCCACTTTGCAATCGGGTATAATATGAAGTCAATCTGACTTGAATATCCACCACTCCAATACGTGATGAGATGCATCGGTGTTTTCTGATAAAATGTATTGACTAAACGCAGGTCATTAGCTACTGAATAGTCTAAAAGCTTATCACCATTGACATTTCTCTTTCCTATGCTATGTCAGCCGTGGATTCGCTCAAAGCCATCTCTCGATCCGACTTGTTCATTGAAATCTCCAAGTATCACATATCGACAGTCTCTTGTCATTGTTGTTTCGAATAGGTCTCGCCTGAATTCCTCTTTCTCTTCATCACTACAGCCAACTTGTGGAGCATATACAGAAATGACTGTGATGCTCTCCCCATGTGGGTTGATATTCACGGATATAACTGTATCGCTTGTCATTTTTTACTTCCTAAACATAATTCACAAGATATCGATCAATGATAATTCCTACACCATTTCTTCCTTGTGGGTCCGCCGCTGTAAATGAGTTTATATCCATCTATAAGGACTCTGGACTTCGCTCCTTTCCATCGGGTTTCTTGTACACCGAGGATCCGAATTTTGCGTCTCCTCATCATATTTACCACTTCCTTGCTTCTTCCTGTCATTGATCCGACGTTTATGCTAGCCATTCTGATAGCAGTGACGACTTGCTTCTTTAGCCGAGATCGTGGATGTCTCGGTAACCCTAGTTGATTGTTCGCAAATCCCGGGCGATGGGCATGCGCGTCGCATACGAGGTACGCCCTAGCTTGATCGTTTGATAGTGAATTTGCTGGCATGTTTTGTTCTGGCAGGTTTTTTATAGCCGGATGCCCTTCCTGCCGCCAACCCTCCTCCTTTTTCAGCCGGGTTCGGGACCGTCCATGCCGGAGTTAAATATTATAAGCATAAATATTTTGATATAAATATAATAATATTATAAATATAAATCTTATGATATAAATATAATAATATTATGAATATAAATATTATAAAATAAATATTATGATATAAATATGATAAAATTATAAATATAAATATTATGATATAATTATTATAATATTATGAATATAAATATTATAATATTTATCAATATTATAATATTTTATCATATTATAAATACTATAATATAAGTTACAAAAATAGTCAGGCTAGAATAATTTTTATTTGGGTAATTAAAGGTAAAGTTTAACACAAAGTAATTAGAATTCCTTTCATTATCTCGGCAACCGTTTGATGACATCTTCAAAAATATTGTATTTAGAGCGTTATTGGAGCTGGATAAAAAAGATGAAATTTTTATTTGATATTTCGCTAACATCTGTTAGCATCTTCGAGAAATTACTGAAGATTCTAACAGAGGTTAGCGAAATATCAAATAAAAGTTTCTCCCTTTTTGATCCAGTTCCAATAATTCTTTATCAATAATGGATCACATTATCAACTATTTACAATTGAAGAATACATTCGATTTAATAATTAAATAATTTATCATTAAATAGCATTTATTGTATTTATTTTATCTCTAAAGGTGTTTTGGAAAAGCTTGAGATACAAAATAAATACTATATTCCTAAAGATGGCATCAAGTAGTTGCCAAAATATCGAAAAGAACTTGAATTTATTTGTGGTGGATTTTGCCTTAAACTATCTAATATTATATTATATGAATATAGCATTATAATATTCAAAGTATTTAAAATAATATAAATGTTTTTCATTTAACATTTAATTGTGCTAAATATATTTTCATTATTATTTGTGAAATTAGAAATACTTCAGATTATCTTAGAAAGGATGCGATACTTAAATTCACTTCGAAATTACAAGTTGCTGTGACAGTAATTGAATGTCAACAGAGGGAAGGACTCATGCGTGCCAGAATGATTGGAGCAGAGAGAGCTAAAGGTCAGGTCATAACATTTCTTGATTCACATGTGGAGGTTACTGTTGGATGGCTTGAACCGTTATTGAATGAAATACAAATTAATAGGTCTTAACATACTTAATTACTTATTAAACCAGTTGACTTTGAATTTTTAGGTCAACAATTGTATGTCCGCTTATAGATGTAATCGATGCACATAAATTTACATACAATACAGTTGCAGAAAACACTTGGGGTGGCTTTAATTTAGCTTTAAATTTCAAATGGAGCTACACAAATAGGAAAGACAGCAGTAGATGGATCGATAAGCACAGGTAACTCTCAATTTTGCGATTTATTTTTATTAAACTTTATAATGCATTTGACTTTCATTAATACATATATAAGTGATACATTTATATTTATACATTTATTATTTACTCTAAATTATATAAGTTCCCATTAGTGATGCTAATCTGCGATCTAAAAGACAAGTAATCTTTGTCAAGTTAAAGTAGCTCCTAATTTTTTCATCTCCAAACAATTCATTAGAATAATTGAGATAAATTTATAATCATTGAAAGTATCTCGATCAGGAAAAAATAAAATAATTTTGCAGAAAACATTTGTATTCCAAATCATATATTTTACGTTAAGAAATCAAGATATTCTTAAGCTAAAGACTAAAGTCTTTTGACTAGTTCTTAAGACTTCAGAACGCAAAATTGAAATACATGTGTAAGCAACGAGCATGATTGGCTGCAAAATCTACACAGAGCAGATCGTTTGTGGCAGGATATCTTAGCACACAAATCATGATAAGTTTGAGCTAATACGCGCAATATTAAATTGTCATTGATTAATAATTTATCCAAGCTATGTCGGTATCGACAGTACAGCTCGTCTGTGGCCAAATCTACTTAAGACGTTTCCATCAAGAAGGAATCAACACTTCTGAGATTCTCCTGGGTATGCTCAAGTCACAGTTGTAATCATATTTTAGTTTAAAAACTCAAGCCGACTAAAAATGCATATTCGTCAATTACGACTTAAACGATATGCCGACTATTCGCTTAACAAAGCGCCACTTGCATTGATCTAATTGTCTGAAATTTCCACAATAACGAATGCATCGTCAAGCAATAGCAAACCTAGCTTAGAAGTACTTACTGTTGCGATATCCTTATCTTTGTCGGCTAAATGTGTGTCAATGACCATCGTGGTTTTGAAATAATTATGTGAAACATTATTAAATCCATTCATCGTGATGAATATATTTTTTATTCATTCATCATGATGTAAAACATGTAGATTTTACGAAAAATAACATTTTAAACTTCATCCGATCTCTACATTATCTTAAAACAACCCCGGTTGTTTCGAATGCATAGCGAAAGCATGCATCATCCCGGGGTCATTACCCGTAGAGTGATGGATCAGATTTCTGACAGTGTCGATAGGGAAATTATCTATATAGTTGTCAACTCCCTATAGCTCATTTCCCCGACACTGTCAGAAATTGGATCTATTACTCCACGGATAATGATCCCGGGATGATGCATGCATTCTTTTATCGGTAATACCGGATATTCTTCGGCCACCAATAAGAAATATTGTCGATCAGATGTCAGGTAAGGAGGATCCGTATGCATCCTTACAACGTGGGCTTATACAACTGATGCGCGAAGCTATTACGGTAGAAGAGGATTTAAACATACTTCTTGATCAAACTCCCGATTGAGTGATCCGTGCACACCGGGAAATGTTTATTGAACACAACCTGGAAGACATTGACTTTAGATCAACGTTAGGTGAGCTCGTTAGGATACGATCTTCATCGTACAAACAACATACTGAGGTAACTGATATGGCTAACATACCTCGATTTTCACAACAAAGTCAGACACCGAAACATCTGCGCTCTTTGTTCCGCCAGAGTCCAAATTGACGCTATGCTCGTGAGCTAGCATCGATGGCGATCAAACGTAAGTCATGCACTTAAGTAGTCCTTCGTAGTCACGCACTTAAGGTACATTCGATATCATATTAAGAAGGGCATTATAGCTACTTTACCACGAAGGACTGAGCCACCGTTCTATTCTCGAGGTTTGATTCCCAAAAAGGACTCCAGCAAATTGATATATGATGAGAAAATATAGAATGGATGTAACAATTCAGATTTCTATCTTTCCTCATCAAGTATTGCAAAGAAAACGTATCGTGTAAAAATTGGTACGTTAAAATTGATTTTAAATCAATGTTTAATCAAATACCGATATGCCCTTCCGATTGGTTAAAAACCGCTTTCGTAAACAATGGTATATACTATCATTACAAAATGGTACCCTTCAGCATATCGTTGGGCTCCTTCTGGTCACAAATGATTGGCAATTCACGATGGCACAAATGATTGGCCATTTACGATAAATGGATTTCATCCATTCATCATTATATAAAACATGTAATAATAAAAAACTATTTATTATTGTTTGCGTTCCAAATTTGATCCGATGTCTACATTCTCTTAAAACTATCCCGGTTGGTTCGAAAGCATAGCGAATTAGCCTTAAGCTTACTTTGAAGAATTCATTTACTGATGTATTTATAAGATGTTCCAGTTATGATAGCTTGTATAGTGTGATTAGTGTCTTAAGAGCACATGCTAACTCTTTACCTAATCCGCATCTAGTAGACACCGTTAGTAGAATAACCATAGCTATATCAATGTCAAACACACATTTAACTAATAACTTCTTTAAATTGAAGATTTTTAAGTCATATATTTCCTTGAATTTAGTATATATTAATTTACAGAAACAAAGGAAAATCAAAGACCAAAGAATTATTCAATATTTCAATGGCAACTGCCATCACAATGAAAATAATTTTATCACATAATAATAATTTTATCACAGTTTTTAACTGTAATAAATAACTTTTTTATCCTTTTTTATAATAAGAAATTACAAATTATTAATTGGAATTATAATATATAATTATAATTGAAGCACGTTACCGGGGATTCACGTGCTACTTCATACCTCCTCCAAAGGAGGTAGGCTTTTGTTTCCTGGGATATTTTTATCCCAGGAAACAAAAATTTTCACCATTATCAAAGTTCATAGTTTTTGCTTGCTAAAGATGATCTGGCTGCTCTTAGACACATGGAAGTAGTTTTATACATCCACTGTATGACAAAATAGTTTTGATTGATGTTTTCTTTTCAATTAGCTTTAAAAGCTATATTTCCGTCTCCGCATGTTACAGCAAACAACCGGTATGATTGCTGCGCGTTCAACAATATGAAATAGACCATTGTATGTGCATATTTTTAAAACAAGAATAGTCAGTACGAGGCGACAATCAGTTTATTATAATCCGAACTTTTAACTCAATAACTTATAAAAATAATAATACCTTTACATTTCAGTACACCTATTATGGCAGGTGGTCTCTTTTCAATAGACAAGAAATTATTTTTCGAGCTTGGCGGTTATGATAAAGGAATGAAGACGTGGGGATTTGAAAACATTGAAATGTCATTAAGAGTTTGGATGTGCGGTGGTCAAATTCTCGTTCACAGGTGTTCACGTGTTGGACACGTATTTCGTGATTATAGTCCATATTCCTTTGCAGATGGAATATCTCAAACTCTAAATCATAATCTAAAACGAACTGTCAAAGTCTGGCTAGATGAATATAAGGAAATATTGTATTCTACAGCATTGGGTATATAACATTCAGCGATTAGAAGTTACACATTTTTTACAGCTGACTACTTAAATCACGAAGACGTTGATGATCGGCTGCTTTTGCGTAAACAGTTGAAATGTAAAACGTTTAAATGGTATCTTAGTAATATATATCCTGAATCACCATTTCCAGTAAATTGCGATTTCTTCGGTTTTGTAAGTGCAAATTTACATAACAACAATTATTGTATTTTTGTTTCATTTTAAATATTTACCACAGAATATCATCAAATATTTTTCAATTAGTTTTATAGTTAAAAATGTATATTATTTCTTGAATTAACGGAAATAATGTACATTATTTCTTGAATGTAAATTATTTCTTGAACCTTTAACGGGAGTTTGGATCGTCAATCTCCATAATAATTTCAAATCTCTAAGTATTTTCAAGTTTTACTGGAAAAGTATTCCTCGAAAACATTAATGAGGTTTGAAAATTTGTCAGAATTTATGAGGATGATGGGCAGAACATTCGTTGAACTTTCCAAATAATAATTTAAAGATAATAATGTTCCCCGGCTAACTTTGAATATTACAAAATAGTTTAGCTGCCTTCTAAAATTTAATTCGATTGAATTACCAAAATAAAGGATTTTTTGATGAGTCGAGGTTACATTTTAACATCAAAGTAAGAATCCGACAGATATTTTTTATAAAAACATTTTCTCTCATCAAATGAAATTAATCCGTTATCAAATGAGATAGGAAACTTATTGAAGCGAAATATAATTAGATGGATTTTTATATTTTTAAGCAAAATATAAAATGATTTTCGTATAATTAATGAATGCATAATTAAATGAACTTCTATTTAATTTAGTGCTTCTGGAAATATATATCACAGGAAAAACATCATTCGCATGTATTTGATCTCGCTGCTATGTTGGATTAATTAGCTGACAATAGTATTATTATTGAAACTGATTAAAGGAACTGTCAAAAGAAACTGTCAGTTCCTTTTGATGACCTCCAATCTTTCTTTTAATACGTGAAATCATTATAAAATCATTTTTAAGGTCAAGATATATCCAATTTAAATTTGTTTCTTTTTTTAATTAAAAAAAATTAAATTTATAATTTAATTTAGATTAAATTAGATTAGATAAATTAGATTATGATAACTTTATTATCTGAATGGGAAATTGATTTTCAAATGATTTACGCTTTTATCAATGAAAACATATATTTCTCTTAAATTGTCGAAGTTTGGAAACCTATAGATATTATTTAATTTAAATTCTGAATTAAATCATTGAGGTTTGAATTTGTATATACATTTAAAATTAACTGTATTTGAAAGGTAACGTAGATTCCATAATTACTAAATTTGTTTATTCAATAATATATAAATTTACTGAATTTATATATTTTTATTGTCGATAACGTTTTTTAGAAACTAAAAGCTAACTTTAGCATTTCACTTCACATTTTTAAAATGTGAAGTGATTTCTTTTTAGTGAGTGCTTAAGAAAACAAAAGTTTTTTTTTGCTTTTGTAATATAAATACAGAGTGGGATATAACTATTTGGTAATCGACTGTTATCATCGTCCAAAATGATTATTAAAATTCGCTATATAAAGCATTTATAAGAAGTACCATCCAATAAAAAACGATAAATATGCTATACTTAACAGATATTACTTTTAATATTCATATCATATATATTATTATATTCAAATACCTTGGTTATGACAAAATTTCCGTTAAACACTTCCTTACAAAACCAAAATAGGTATATAGAGTATTAAAATGCAAGGTATTTATATTCTTAAAAGTTGATTTATCAGTCTGCTCTAAAATTATTTTGTTAAATTAATGCGGAAATAGCGCCAGTATAAATATCGATTTAAATGCAACATTTCAAAAAATATTTTTTAATTACATAATTGCGTAAAGAATATAACTGTAAATTTAAATGAAATCAATTTAAATTTGATACAATTTGTTTCTTTTATATGAACAAAATCTAAATTTGTATGAAGTTTTCCGATATTGCGAGTATTTAAATTCCTTAGCCTACTACGTAGTAGAAAAATAAATTGTGTTTTATACTGCATTAATTTCGATTCCCTACATTTTTTAAGGATTTTGATTCATAAGGATTTGATTTAAAGATTTGTTTTATTTTTATAGATTATATTTAATAATATTTATCATATTTATTATATTTGTTTTGTGGTTTTATTTTTTGCATTATAAAAAATTATTGTGAAAATTCGTGACTACATTAACTTGATGAATTTACTTGAAGGTGGTGTTATAATGCTAATTTCTTCACATTAAAATCAATATTAACTTACTAAAAAGTATCAACTGCCTAAATTTTAATTTAGATAATGCATTTGGAAACTAAACGTTGTCTTTCTGTAGATAAGGATATATCGGAATATAATCTTGCTTTCACATTAAACTTTTGTAATAAAGTGGGTGAACAGCTATTTTCAATCACACAATATTCTCAAATTCGTATTGGATATCACTGCTTTACAGTAAATCATAGATTTGAGGTATCGTTATCGTATTGCTACGGAAGACATGAAAAGTATTCTACACAGATGTGGAAATACATAAAATCGGTTAGTTCTTAATTAACAAAAATCTATTCTACGTATACAAATATACTTTTTACTATATTTTTATAAAACATTAATTCAATAAGATATAAATTTTTAAGTTGTCTATATGGACACAGATAAGTCCGGTGATATCGAATTCAATGAATTCCTTAAAGTTTTGTCTAGAAAAAGTTGTAATCAAGTAGATAAACCAAATGAATCTGCTGATGGTGAAAAACTGTTTCAAGCATTCGATAAAAACCAAGATGGGTTTATTTCTATTAAAGAAATTAAAATGACCATGTTAGATATTGGTGAATATCTATCTGAAAATGATCCAAACGAAATGATGGACGCAGTGGATATTAACGGCAATCGACTCATTATCAGAGCGGAATTTATCAGAGCTGAAATGCTACTGGGACAAAGGAATAAAACCTCAACAAAACATATGAGTTTAATAGATTTTTAATGAATAACCGCAAATATTTTCTTTCAATTATTTTTAAAATTAAATAAAGGATTATACAACAAATAGCTATCAAAGTTAAATTTATTTTTTAAATAAAAATTTTAAATTTAAATTTACGACGATATTTAAATTATCAAATCAGCTAACTGAGTTTACGTATTTAATATAATTATAAAATAAACAAAACATAAAATCAATACCGTTTCTTATTAACATAATAAATATAAATTACATCGATTGCAATGAGTTTCGATTCGTCTCGATAACTTGGGCAATATCTCGAATTAAATGTGGTAGGCATTTAGTTTTTTAAATTAAATAAAAGATTATACAACAAAACTAATATATAATTATATCTTATAGTATAATTATTATTATAAATAATAATTATCTTATTATTATAATTATTTTTATATATTATATAATTCGTTTTCCAACCGAGCCCTCGCGTCCTCGTTCGAGTACAACGAGAACAGGAAGATTTCTAAATACGAAGAAAGAGTGATAACAGTCGAAAAAGGTTCGTTTGTACCTTTTATCTTATCATCGTCAGGTGGACTAGGAGATCGCGCTCGATCTTTAATAAAATCAATCGCTACTGCAAAATCAAGACTGAGCCTCACTAGCTACGCCGACATAATATCAAACCTTAAAAGCAGGTTGTCGTTTGAAGTGGCCCGTGCTTCATCCGCGTGCTTCCGAGCCCCGAGAAGTTCGAGAGGGAACGCGCAGACCAACATTTAATAAGTTTAAATTAGTTCTAAAAAATTAATTTTTAATTTAACATTTCGAACCCATTTGCGGGTAACCTTATATTGTGTGTATAATAATAATTCTTTATAAAAATATATATATTATATAATTATTATTATATAATTATTATTAATTATGTTATTATTAATTATGTTATTATACTGATATTAAAAATACCGGTATAACAGTTTAACAGTTTATTATATCAGTTTAGCACTTAAATAAGTTATGATTTTATCTTTGCTCATATATAATATATCTATGATTTGCCAATTTGCATGCACTTTTGTCCATTTTGTCTTCAAGTTTTGTCTATTTGCATGCCAAAATTGCCAATTGGCTTTAAACAAGGTGTAGAATGAGTTAGGAACCATATTTTAGCAATGATATAAATATCATTCGTTGTTATTAATGTTTATAATATTATACGTTTAAAACTGTAATATTATATGTTTAAAACTTGATTCGAGTGTAATAAATAGAGTGTAATACCTCGCGGACAAGGGAATACTGTTTCGGAATTCGCGGGATAGTGTGAACTAATCATACATTATATTGTATTAATTCTAATCATATTTAAAATGCTTGTTTACTACTTACTTTTATGTAATTATATGTTTAGGAACAGTTGCTGCAGCATATTGAAACTCAGCTGTGTTTAACGAATGATTTTAGGGTTAAAACTTGCAATAACGATTTAACCATGAAATGGGAAATGCGTCCGTTTAGCAAAACAAAATTCTAAAGTGAAAATATTAAATAATATTGTTGGTTTTGATACTATTCAATTTTCGTATTGAATTGCGTATAAATATAAATACATCTATAATTTATTTGCAAATTTTGATTAAAATTCATTTTAAATTTAATCGTTTTGAATCGAATATAAAACCAATATTTATTTGATTAAGCAATCACCTGCTTATAAATATAATTTGGATGCAAATAGTTAACATATTGCAAAGATCGATACGATGATAAACTTGAAGCCATAAATATTTTGAAATTTGGAATATAATAATTTAATTTTAATTCTCCAATCATAAAATTACAGATTTTTTATAAAAATTAACCAGCAAGTGAAATAAAAACAATTACAAAACTTGAAATATTGGAAAATATCGTAAATTTGAAGCTATTTGATCTTGTCGATTCTTAAGTGTTTAGTTAATTATAGTATGGAGTCACAATGAGCACAATTTTTCTTACAGAATTTGATAGAAAATGATGTAAAATGGTTTTATTGAACTATCTGTACTAATGAAATAAAGGAAATTAGACAAACTAATACATTTAATGTTCATATTTATATTAGATGGACGAATTATCATCTGGTACATAAATTAATTTATATGCTAAATCGGGTTGTTAATATCGTCGGGGAGAATAACACTGGCTGTTTTATAACCTACAATATCAAGGATATAGCAAAAACAAACAGTTTTAGATGTGTCTGATATGACGAAAAATATTCACGGCTGTGCTACATGATTTCGATCATGAAATCATGATCGAAATCACCTAAACATTTTAGATATTACATTATATTTCCGATTAAAAATTAAATTTTAGACATTTTTAGATAAACATTTCTAGATTATAATTGCATCATGTGTAATTTAAGCTTTTTATAATTCAATTACAGAACCAAAACTAATTTTAATTATTAATAAGATTTTAATTCACTTTTTCCATAGCTACTGGTTATTGGAAACATAATTTAGTTATTATCTTCTGTAACATGTCAATTTACATATTATATCTGTAGGTAATATAATTTTAGTGTATACAGCAAATAATAAATTATTATTATCACAAGCTAACATAAAGTAATAAATTAATCTTTTTCTTCAATGTTTGTTCCGCTTCGTAACGGAGTCCGCTTTTTTCACTGTCACCCCAATGGGCATAATTGATGGTTGATGTTCGTTTGCGCGAAGAACGCGGCCCTGCCATCGTAGCCGCCTATTCGCGAAGTTCATTGAGACACCATTTCGTACTGTTGATGCGACGGTTTGGTTTTACGACTGACTTGTCACGAAGTCTATCGCCAACCCTCCTTATTTCTCAGCACGGGCTTGGGACCATCCATCGCGTAGTTAAAGTAATAAATTAATAGTTTAATTATAATTTAATAAATATTTTTTAAATTAATAATAAATAAATATTAAATATTTATTATTTTTAAATATTTCTATTTAATAAAAATGGTTGTTACTGATAATATCAGTGGTTACAGAAATATCGAACTAAAAAACTGATTTTTTTATAAAATGATTTATTCTTCAAAAATATTGATCTTTAGTAACGATATAAAGATGCCATTTCGAAAATTTGCACAAGGTAGATCATTGACCGATCAAGCTTTGAACTAATCCCATATTAATTAATTAAATTAATTACCTACCTTAATGTGAACACTTATCTTGATTACGTATCGTAATTATCAATGTAATAAACGAGAATTTATCAATTGTGATAATAAAATGTTTTGAATATACGATATCGACTGTTTGCCAGGTATGAATTTATCGCAAACATTTGACAGAACTTGTGTAAGTTTTGCATATTTGATCCTTTTGATTGGTGAATAACATAAAGAGGAAACTATATATCTATAAATTTCTCCCATCTCTTCAGTCATTCTCTAAGCATCCATTTGTTCGCATTCTGCACGTTCTGATCGCTGTTGTAGATTGATTGGTTTTAGTGCTACAATTAGTTTTGTCCGAAGACTACTTACATGAAGGACCGCGTGAAGGTTTGTTGCGTCCTCCTTAACCAGTTAATAGTTATCATTTATTATTAAACTGATTTCAATCTAAAAATAAAATCTATACGGAGAGAATCTCTATTATCTCCACAGAGAGAATAGAGCATTATATCCAACAGAGAGTAGAGCATAGATTTTATAACATATGGCAAATAACAAAGCAACTGGTCAGGTCAGTTGTATTAAGCATATTACAGCTTTATTTTATAATAAAAAATCGGATAATGTCTGGTGAAAATTTAAAGTCGCGGAGCTTCAAAAGGAAACAATTGAAGCAAAATGGACATTTCGAAAGGTAAAAACGTTAATTTCTTCTACAATTCCTGAAAAACAAGTGATTTTTCTGCTGTTAATTTGCCGGGAGAGGGGGTACTCTCCCCAATCCCTAAACTTAAAATCCTTACTGTTATCTCAATGTCACAACCACTGGAAAGGCACAATTTATTCAATGTCTTTTTAAGACCATTTATTGCTAAGTATACCAACAGAATCCTGTTCAATTCGGTCAAATTTCATGAATCAGAAATAAAAATTTCCTTCGCAACCTCTGATATTGCGAAAGATTATGATATCTTATTCGATTCGAATCTGAAACATCTGGGTTCGATTCACTTTAAACCCATTCTAGCATCTGTCAAAGTGAACAATCCTCCTCCGCATCTAGAGGAAAATGATATCGAAGTTCTGATGAAAGTTAACAACATTTCAAACTTCCGGTCTATTGTGGGGAAAAGTGGTTTTTTACTTCCTGGAAAACCACTCATCCCCTGTCGAGCATGCCGAAACCCTTGCCAAATCGTCATATAATCCCTTTTTAGGGTACAACTTACGCTTTAGAGTTATGAGTGCAGAGGATCTTACCTACCCCCACTGTAACACATGCCATAAGTGGGGGCACTGGGCCTCAAACTGTTCCAGATCAAAGACCTGCGGAGTCTGTAGTCTCTCATCATGCAAAAGTATTGGTTCCGGGGAGAAATGTGTTTTACCCGCCCTATGCACAAACTGTGGTGGGAGCCATCCTGCATGGTCTCGTAAATGTACATGCTTTAAAGATTACCGGAACAACTTCTCCAGGTCTGCTGTAGTCAAGAAACCCTATTCAACTTATTCTGGCGCGGCCTCAAGGATGACAGACCAGGACATCCTGAGTGTTCAAAAGCATTGCAAGCCACCGCAATGCTTTCGACAACCTATAAAGGCCGTGTTTATTGTCTTAACCCGACAAAACTCAAGAACTTTGCGTATATGCTTCGTCTTCCCAATCTCTCGGCTTCTTCTAGGCAAGTTCTCTCGAAAGAATATTGGAGCACTAAATATAGGTTCCAACTGGGTAAGGGTAGGGCAAGCATTGCTTCTCTTAATCCTGCCAAGTCTTCCTTCTGGAAGATATTCAAGAAAAAGAAGTTCGTTTGTTGGAAGGATAGTGCATTGGGTTGGATTGGTAATATAGGTCTTGATAAAGTTTTGGAGGAGTCACTATCCTTACATAATTATGGTGCCACTCAATCTCCTCAGCCAATCCCACCTTGCAGAGACTTGAGAAGTAGGGATTTATCTGTCACAGATACCCTTAACTTTTGGGGGCCTCTTCCGGGCACCTCCAAATCCGTCGCTCCATTCTCTTCTCGTGTCTGTCAGCTTTTGACAGCCCATCAAAGAAGAGAAGTGGCCGTAACAATGCTATAAGCCGCCCCATCTGATGTGGCTGACATTAACATTAGTAGACGTATATTTCTACCTAAAAAAATCCGGTCTCATGCCCTAAAGACCTGCGGCCTATTTCTATTCAAAACTCCCTTATCTCCATTTACGAAAAAGCGCTTGCGCGTAAAATCCGCGACCACATAAGTAGGCGAAATTTAATCCTACCAAGTTTCCATGGGTTCGTCAAAGGTCGCTCGGCCCATTCAGTTGTAGGTGAAGTGCATCAGTTCTGTCAGGAAAATAGTCATCAGCTTGTTGTGGCTGTTTTCCTTGATTTTTCTGCTGCATTTGACCGCATCTCCATTCCCTTTGTTGTCTCTTCTCTCAGGTCCCTCGGGTTGCTTGCAAGAATTGTTAACAGGGTGGAGATACTGCTGTACACTAAACGATTCTATTATGAAGACGACCCTGATGCGCGTCAGTTCTACCCTATTACGGGTGTGCCTCAAGGATCACCACTTTTTCCTATCTTAAATCTTGCTGCCTCCATTGAAATCTTTAAAATATTTAAACGCGAAAAACGTCTAGTGGTATTTGCTGTTGATACCACAGCCCTGTTTTCTGGACGCAGGTGCAAAGATGTAGTCTCGGACATCAGCCGTTTCTTTTTAAGATTAAAAGACCAGTTACACAAGTCCAATCTTATTTTAAACTCCGCCAAATCGCAGGTGGTTGTCTTTCATGGCGCCCCTGCAACAAAGCAAAAGCTCAAGAGATTATCACTCTCTGCCCTCTACTCCATTTTGACTAATCAACCACTCCCTGTCTTCACGAGTCGAGTAAAATACCTGGGGTTCACCGTTACGGTGAACTGGTCGGCGAAAGCTGACATGGATAGACTTAAACGTATCCTGAAAAAAGCTAGATGGGCTCTGAACCTGGCCCAGCACCTGTCATTGAAAGGGAAAACTCAGGTGCGCCTCTGAGGCAGTTGAGCTATCTCGAGATTAGTCTTCTTTTCTAGTGGACGTCCCCTAGAGCAAAGGCTAAGTTTTCTCAAGCTCTTCGTCTCTCGATTACCCAGCATAGTCCGCGTCGATTGGTGGCTCAGTCGAAGGGTGGCATGTCGGATTGGCTGTGGGTCTCAGATCCCACTGGACCTGAGACCATGATGGTAGAAGACATCAGCAGAAGTGTCAGGAAGCTGTTATGACTTGTTTTATTTTCCTTTTCTTATTTAAATTGACTCATTTATCCATGTATTATTTTCTAGAAAATCTTTATTGTTATTGATGCTGGTTTGAAATTTATATTTTTTGTTGATATAATAATAATTAATATATTGATATAATAATAAATAATTCTTTATTATTATTGATGTTGGGTAGAGAAGTTAGGGGCGAAACCTGATAGCATAGCAGTTCCTCCTGATGACCTCTAGTTCTTATTCTGATATAACGTCTGTTATTTATTAGATAATTCCTACAAATTGACTTTATTTAAAATTTCAATTTTTTATTTTTACTTGATATAAATTATAGAAAATCTAAAAACAATTATTAATTTTATTATTAAATTATTAAATTTTGATTTAGCATTATTATGTTTTGTTTATTTTATAATTGTATTAAATTCGTAGACTCAGTTACCTGACATGATAATGCATTGCATACGACTAGTATAATATTTGTATTGTTTTAAGTGGAGATACCTGGTTTTATATACCTGTGCAGTCATTGTTACCATTAAAATTTTGATGACTTTTTTATTCTGCGCGTTGCTTTAATTCTATCTATAAGTTACGAGAAGGCGGAGTTGGATGCGGATGGTAGGTCAGAAGAGTTAGTCAAGATATGTGAACGGAGACGTAGGAGCACTCGAACGGCTATTATTACGTTTTGATTTAGAATTATTATGTTTTGTTTATTTTATATATTAAATACGTAGACTTAGTTAGCTGATTTGATTTATTAGTATTTTTTGCATGCATAGATAGATCAAGTGTTTAAAAACATTATTTACATATATGATAATTTGACAAAAAAACTCTGTCCTTAACGAAATATTCGGACTACTAACTTGTGACAGTATACGCATGCAACCGTACGAAGCATTTGAATAATTTGATATCATAAGTATAATCATTTGCGAAACATGTAATAATTTTAATAATTATAATCATTTTCGGAATGTGAAAATTATAATCATTTTCGGAATTTGTAATCATTTTCATTATAATCATTTTCGGAATGTGAATGAATTTAGACTCCAATGGCAAAGGCAAATAATGCCTAGTGGATCTAATTTGAGTGTGAATTATTAAAATCAGATATGTTACTTGGAATAATAAATTTCTTAAATTTATAATTTCAAGGAAACCACAAGTTTAATTTATTCACAAAATTATATTTGAGATATAACTTAAAATAATATTACTTAGAAGTCGTGATAATGTATTTTAGAAACTCTAGTTGATCGATTAATACGGCCTGAAACATTTTCTAAAATAAATTTCAAAATATTATAAAACCTTTTATTTTAATTATTACCAGACAGTCACATGCTTGTCATGAAATATATTTTAGATCACTTGATAACTAAAAACAGTTTTATTGCTTTTAATTACATTTTTAATTAGAAATAAAATCGTTTATTTTTTAATTATTTGCAAAAACAATGTACTGGTCTTAATTATTTGTTAAATTAACTAGGATTACTCTCAAATATTTATTAACTTGAATTTAATCTCAAATTTTCGATCTCGCAAAGGGACGTAATCCTCAGAATTATTGTAATCAATAACTCTGAAAGCCATCTGAATCACTAATTAGGTGATTTATTTTCAAATTTATTAAATAAATGATGTGATTTTCACAATTATTTTGAGCAGAAACATCAAAAGAAAAATATTTTTAGTTTATTAATCTAGTAAAACACATATTGATCAGGTTATATAGTCCGATGAGAACCATTATTCATATATCTATTTGACCACTTTAATATCAATATCTGTATCCGCCACCGTAGCCACCTCCGTACGCGTTTCCGGAGCTACCACCCCCGTAGCTGCTTCCGTATCCACCTCCGTAACCAGGAGGCGGTCCCCAACTTGGTGTATGTTGTGACAATGGGGGGCCACTTGGAGAGCCTTCTCCGGGAGGGGGACCCCAGTATGGTAACTGATTCGGTTGTCTTTGTCCATATGGATCATTAACGTTCGGGAATGATGGGTAATTACTTCCTCCACCCCATCCTCCTCCTCCAAAACCACCATATCCGTAACTCATTGTTATTTTATGTCTTTTTTAAATTTTTAGTCTTTCTCTTGACAATATTTCTCATATCTATTTGCTTTTATCTGTTTATATCTGTAAAATGATTCATTAATGGCGAACAATAGTTTCCTTGCCTGTAGAGAATCTATATAGTAGTAGCTTTTAAAATAAAAAGACAACTCTAGAAGTACGCACCCGTTTGTGATGTTATCCTGCACTCTTTCATGCTAAATAGGAAACTAGATCACATGTAAATGTGATCGAAACGTAATGTGATCGAAACGTCAGCAAAAAGTTGAGAATATATTTTGAATAAAATTTAAAATAATGTAGAATCTAATTTAAAATAATTTCACAAGTTGTTGACTTGTATTGGCATATATAGTTTGCAAATGTAGCGAATAGTTATTTTTAACGTAGCAAATATTTTATTATTGCTAAGAAAACCAAATTTTAACCAAAAATTAAACACATTAAATGTAGTGTGATAAGTCAAACCAAGTCAAATAACTTGTGATTACACATTATAAGAAAATAAACATCTAAGTAATTTAAACGAGTTAGTTTATTGTTAGATTCAAGCGATCATTTGATCACAGCGGACACTGAATAAATATTTGCACGTTCCCAGCGGACGCTGGGAACGTGCAAATAGTCGAGACAATTTAATCCCGTCAAAATTACAAGAATTCATTACGACGATGCCAACTACTATCCTACTTAAGAAATGTGGTTCCATATTGAGAGACATTATACTTTGAATGTTTTAAAGTCTTTGCGTAAAGACTTCTCTGCAGTTAAATGTTAAGCTGAAATCGACAAACCTGATCGACTAAATAACTGCTTTAATGACTTGACGCTTAAACATATATAAGCGTGCAATTTGACTGATAACTTATATGTGTAACATTTCATGGTTGGCTTGTTCGTGAAGTCATATGCCAAGCCAGTGACTTCCCTAAAGGATTCAAGTCATAAAAACGAAAAATTAGAAGTCAAGAATTTTTTGTTTTGATGAGCCGTATGAAACGAGAACTTAGTGTGTTTGACAGACCAAAATTGACAGACAATTTTTATGAGTTCCTACTTTTTAATTAGGCAATCGTAGGCCATAAAATACAAACCTTGAGTGCTCATGGATTTTCACATTTAAATGCCCAAATTTTACTTATACAAAATGCTACTACATTTTGTATAGCTGCTGTTAATGATCCACGTAGTTTTCTGATTGTAATTCCAGTTAATAAATGGTGGCCATTATTGGTACCAGTCAAGGTACCATATTCATATTGGTACCATATGAATCATGAAATGTTGTCATATGTGGATCATCCCCCGTAAACCAAACATATCTCCTCCCACTGTATATTTTGCCTCATCGATCATCCCCATAGTACACAATCTCACTTTCTTAGGCATCCATTTCGATAATCACCTTTTTCTTAAACCCTTCGTCCGTGACAAGGTCCGCTCGTCTAACTTAATTCTCCGTGACATCCGCCGTATCCGCCCCCTTATCGATTTCCGTTCTTGTGTCTCTTCTTTCATCGTTTATTTTCTCTAAAATCGATTACTTCCTAAGCATTTACGCAAATTCTCCAAAATCCATCATCCTACTCCTACAACGCATCATCAACTCCGCCGTTCGAGTGCTCTTTCGTCTCCGTCGCTTGACCACATATCCACATATCTTGTTCAACTCTTCTGGCCCACCATCCACATTCACATCAAACTCCGCCTTCTACGCGTAACTTTTCGTCTCATTGCTGGCGGCTCCCATCGTTCATCAACCTTCCTTTCTTAGACGACACTCGCCCCTCCTCGCTATCGCTGCGTTCCCGTCATACCCTCTTACTCCACGTTCCAAAGTACTCCAACAACTATCGTCTCCGATCCTTCATCGTCGCCACCTCACTCGCCTAGAATCAACTCCCTCTAAACGTCCGCCGCGCTCCCTCCTTTATTACATTCAAACACCTCCTCCGTTCACACCTTCTCAAAACATAATTTACATTTTTGTTTTGTTGTGGTCATGTAAGCGTGCGCTGACACGCATTTGCCACGTTAAAATAAATCTTTTTTATATAAAGAAGTTTATCAGAATCGGATGAATGACGATCTATTCGAACAAAATAAACTAGACTATACATTATGTTGTTCCATTTTGATAGATAATCTGAAATTCAGTTTTTTTCTTCCATTTATTTAATTATATATTATTTAATTATATATTATTATAGAAACCTGATAGCATAGCAGTTCCTCCTGATGACCTCTAATTCTTATTCTATAAGAATTAGAGGTCATCATTCTTATTCTATAATAATTATATATTATTTAATTATATATTATTATAGAAACCTGATAGCATAGCAGTTCCTCCTGATGACCTCTAATTCTTATTCTGATACAACGCCTGTTATTTATTAGTCAATTCATAAAAATGACGTTTATTTTAAATTTTATTTTTTATTTTTTATTTTTATTTTTTAACTTGATTAAAATTATAGAAAATCTAAAAACAATTATTAATTTTATTATTTAATTATTAAATTTTGATTTAGCATTATTATGTTTTGTTTATTTTATAATTATATAACAATACGTAGACTCAGTTAGCTGATTTAATCTTTTGTTAGTTACATTTAATGCTATTTTTCTTTTTGTATTTTAGCTTTCTGTTTTAGATTATTTTGTGCCTTGTATTTTGATTTAGATTATTTTATTTCCATCACTATTTGATGCTTCGTAATTTGCTTACCTGATAATTATGAAATAATATTTTCTGAAGTACATTGTAAAATCCTTATATTTAAATATTCATAATGTCGAACAAATTCAGAAATTATAACATTAAACGAATCAACGCCCGATTTTGCTTTCTAAGATTTTTTGATCAAAGAGTCGATATCGATATTCTATTTTCGCTAGTTCCAATAATTGTAAATGGCTGATCATTTGTATACACTTGAATCCTTGGTGATAAACGTTATTATTATTATTATTATTATTATTATTATGTAGACAACGTTACGAGCATAGCTCACAGTTGCTGACAAATCGATAGTCAAAATAAAAGAAAAAGAGAAAATCAAAAACAAATCAGTTAACAATTTAAAATAATCTGTCGTTTAAAGAGCTCCCGAGTTCCCGCATTTACAATATCATCGCTTAAACGATTCCATGAATTTATTATTCGTTGTCCAAATTGAATCGTCCTAGAATGTACTATTCGTTGGCGACTAAGATAAAACGAGTGACCTCGCAAAGCTCGAGTTGATCGAATGTTGAAGAGCCCACGCAACACATGGTGTTCATTGTGAAATACCTCCCATACAAGACACAGATCCCGCGAGTCACGAATATCACATAATGACTGCATATTTAAAGACCGAAGACGGTCCTCGTAAGGAAGTTCTCTCAAAGAATGTACTAATTTTGTTGCCCTACGTAGCACCTTCTCAAGTCGATTAATCTCATCTCTGGTTCGAGGGTATGAACATTGAGAAGCATATAACAAATGACTTAGTACAAAAGCGTTTGCAAGAACTCTAAAAGAACGTGGACTCACATAGCTGAATGATCGGCGAAGGAAACCAACCATACGCATGGCCTTCGAACAAATGTACTCAGTGTTTTGGCGAGTGGAGAAATCATCCGTTATCAATACGCCAAGATCTTTATAGCTCGAAACCAATTTAATCACTCGATCCCCGAGATGATATATCGGCACTGGAACAATATTACGTGATCGAATGTGCATGCAAGTGCACTTCGAGGCATTAACAGACAGACCATTAGAACGTGCCCACTTAAGAACCGTGTCAATATCTGATTGAAGAATGTTACGATCATAATTCGACTTGATGGCTCTCCAAATTTTTAAATCGTCAGCAAATAATAATGAATGCGAACTTATTACACTGGGTAGATCGTTGATGAAAATACAAAACAGCAAAGGACCCAATACAGACCCTTGCGGGACACCGGCATTAACTGGATAATGCTCGGAAAGGGTACCGTTAATGGCGACCTGGTATGTGCGACCAGAAAGAAAGTTGCATATCCAACGAATGATAATTGGATTGATTTTTAATGCACTTATCTTCATAATCAACTTGTCATGGGGTACATGATCAAATGCTTTGGAGAAGTCAAAAAATATGACATCGACAGCATACCCCTCATCCACTATGGAACCCCAACTTTCCTGTGCCAATAAAAGGTTGGTTACTGTGGAACAGTTTTTACGGAATCCGTGCTGATTAGTAGAAAGTAACCTGTATGATTCTAGGTAGCTACTGATTATCCGATAAAGTAATCTCTCTAATACACGACACGATACAGAGGTTAAACTAACCGGTCGGTAGTTATCTACACATGATCGATCACCTTTCTTATGAAGCGGCTTAATGATAGAGCGTTTCCATGCATTCGGGACTATACCGTAATATAATGATGCTATAAATATCCTATATAAAGGCGCAGCAATGACATCATGAAGATTCTTCAGGTATATTGAGGGAAGTAAATCTGGGCAAATCGAGCCCGACGGTTTCAGTCGTTTAAACTCTTTCATAACATCTTGAACTGTGAACAAGTGAAGAATATCAAAAATTGACGGATTAATACGAGTAATTTCTATACAAGGAGAAGTAGTAGCTGATACGAGAAATTTACGACCAAATGCATTAGCAATATCGAAATGATCTACTAGAATGCGTCCATTGTTTCCAATGATAGAGCTAGAAGATCGAACATTACTTTTAAAATTTGCATATTTAAATAATATGTTAGGATTGTTGGCTGACTTTCCTATCAGTACTTGTTCAAATTGCCGCTTTTTAAGTCTCTTGAGATATGTGAAATGATTCCGACACTTTTTAAATGACCTATAATCAGTTTCTCCATTCCTATACCTTACGAATTTTTGCTTCTTGGATCTCAATGCATCTTGAAGCTCCTTATCAAACCAAGGATTTGTGCGTGCACGGGCAGTTGCTACCTTACGAGGTGAGAAACGTAGAAGGAGCGATATCATTAGAGTTTCAAATTGTTGCCAAGATGATTCAACTCCAAAAATCAATGGATCATACCAATTTGTACCGAGAAGGGATTGACGTACTAAACTGTAATTGGTTTTGAAACATTGTACTGACATACATGAAGACTCAGGTTGTGACAATATATTAGATAAGTTTGTATTAAAGCGAATAACAGAATGATCAGAGCTGCCTAAGGGATCCAAATATGTTATACCGGTGATCAAATATTTATCGGAAGTAAGACAAATATCAAGCAAAGATTGATGGTCTCCAGAGGAACGAGTAAACATTGAGACATGTTGCGTTAGATTAAGAAAATTGATAGTATCAAGGAATGCTGATGAATAATTATTGTTATTTAAGCATATGTAGTTAGTCCAGTCTATAGAAGGCATATTTAGATCACCCACTACTACCACATTACTACGGGATCCAAACTTTAATAATGTATCAACTATGGAACAAACATCCATTCTTGGACTACGATATATAAGACCAATAGTAACTAACACATGACCGGACAGTAATATATTGCCCCATAGTGTTTCTGTACCACCTTCAGACTTGGCACTTAAGGTCATAAACGCTACACTATTATGTAAATATAAAATTACCCCACCTCCTCTCTTTCCGGTCCTATCGACACGATAAGAAGAATAATTAGCTATTTCAATCTCGTGATCAGATATATCGGAGTTAAGCCAGCTTTCTGTTATTGCTATTAACAAGGGCTGGGAATATTGAATACGTTGCTTCAATTCGTGAATTTTATTAAGAAGACTGCGTGCGTTAGTATACAAGATCACAGAACTATAGCCTATTGAAGCACATGTGTTATTTCCCTTACTGTTAGCACTATTGGATTTCGCCAGAGCAGACCACAACGGTGATTGATAATAAACAATGTCATCTAAGTAATCACATGCATTTGTAATGGGTATGTTGGATAAGCTAGAAGCGACGAGAGGAGCTAAATCTAATCCACAAACAGCGGAGTCCAATTCAAGCGAGTCCCTCGTCGCACAATTTGAAAATTCCGAATTCTTAAGTTTGTTTCTCCTGCATCTAAGCGCGATCTCAATAATTGTCTAACCTCTCGAAGACGTTCACGTTCATACTTGTCAAGATCATTTAGTAATCTAACGGGAGAACCTTTAAGATAATAGGAGTTGCTCAGAATAGTTTTGGCAGCCGCTGCGTCGGTAAAAATTGCTTTTAATAATCTAGGATGATTATTCTGCTTTTTACCAATTCGAAACAAAGCTAATAGTTTAATTTTGGACGTTACCTCTTTCGGTGACGCTACCAAAATGGTTGATAGTATCGCACGAACTTTGGATAAGTCGTCATCTAATCTATGTTGTATGTTGACCGAGATAGATTCAGGTATATTAGTGAAAACGATAGCGCGAGAATGATCATGATATTTGCGTACGCGGGAAAAGTGCTGCTCAGAGGAAATCACTGATTTTCCATCAAGATTATGTGAAGATCTATCAATGACTCCAGTTATTTGGCATGTATCAGGTATAACACTTGCCAATGACTCGAATTGATTAGAATCTTTGTGATTAAGAGACACTTCATCTGACTGACCCGGAATGTTAACATATGTAGAGCGCTTAGGTGAATAAGCATTGATTGGATCAGTAAATATATCTGGATTAGTAAGAGGTGCAGAGAAGCTTGAATTGATATCGGATTTACTGTACGATCGTTGTAGGTTTCCACTATCCAAATTTCCGTTATTGATAAGATTGTCATTGTCTAAACTGTTATTTTCGATAATCGGTGATGCTTCATCGATTAATGAGTTGGATGTTCGATTCAATGATTCATTTTCGATTCGCAGGAAGTCTGTGGCAACATGTTGCTCTTGCAATGTTTGAGAATTGTCTGTAAATCGAGCGCTTTCTTTATTTGATGATAATAATTGTTCTTTTCGATGTTTGCCACATTTTCGTTCGAATTGTATTTTACTAACATCTTTGTCACAAACGATACTATTTGAATTGTCATGGCTGATAGACGATTGATCATTCTTTGAAACTATCAAATCTTTACGAAAAGATGCTGAACAAAATCCGCATAGAAAATCTCTATCAAGAAAATTTGAAGGAAGACGAATAGGTAGCCAAACAGTAGTCCACACAGGGCAATCGGCCATGGAACACTCTACATAATGCTGGGATCCATTATCATTCACAGTCGATTTTGTCGTTTTCCTCCGTTTCCCCATTTTGATCATTACAGTTCAGATTGCTGAACTGAATTGTATGTTTATTAGAAACCAAAAAAAATATGCACACTAGTCAGAGCCCTTGTATCTCGGGATGACTGCTTGAATTTTGGTTTAAACTTGTCCCAAATTTTGTAGATTATTATTGTATAATAATTGTAAGTGTTTTGTAAGAGTTTTGTAAGAGTTTTTATAACCAAGACTTTTTTAATTTATCAGTCGTCTTCTTGTGTATTTTATTGTAATTAAACTGAATACTTATAACTTTTTGTATGTTTATAAGAAACCAAAATTTTTTTATGTTAGTCTGGTGTAGTTCATTCAGGAAATTTAATTGACATTCAATATGCAGTATACCTATCGTTTGCTTTACATTGTCGAACAGCTTCTAATCTCTCAGTAAGAATTAAATACGATCAAAAGGTACTAAATATCTAACAGAATTCACGTCAATGTGAAAATTATGCTATCCAAGTCAATTGAATCAGTTCTTCGCTTTGATTAATAATTACCAACAAGAAAATCGCGTGGCGCAGAATCTAGCTTTTAATCCTAAGATACTATGTGGCAAATTAACATAATACACTTTCGATCCTCCAACGTTGCTCGAGCAACGTCGATGTCCTTAGACAATGCACTTATTATGTCTAAGAGTGCCCACAACCTCTTCTTCGGTACAAACCTTATTTTTAAACACACATCCTCTAATGAATTTACATATCCCCATCGTCAATCGCCATACATGAAGTCATTGTGAGTCTATACTTGCTTACGCCCACAAAAGTGTTTATAATGCATAGAACTCAAGTAACGTAAAGATGACTGCTGCCCTTTTCACAATAAGCCAATGTGTACTAACTGTGGCCATCATCATCCAGCATATCCCAGAAAGTGCCAACAGTTTAATACCAATTATATACAGGTACTTTTTTAGGGAAATCGCTCAACTCTCTTCTGCCCGCATCAAAAAACGCCGTCGCGATAAAAACGGCGAAACATCACTCTCCATCCGAAACAGACGGAAATTTTCAAGTTGTCCACACCCGTCCAAAAATTCGATGGCGCTCCATCTCTCCTATGTGTCTTCTCCACTAGACTCTTTCGCCACAGCACACGGTTTCCGCCTCGGTCTCCTCAACACTAGATCTATTCTCAATAAATCCGATCTTATCCTCAACCTATTCACCAAGCAATCCATCGATATCTTCTGCCTCACCGAATCCTGGCACTCAGATTCCGACGACCTTTCCATTCGCCGTCTGCTCTCTACCGGTTGCTCCCTAGTCGAATCCGCCCGCCCTCTCAGCTCATGCCCTTCTAAATTCTCTAATCATGGCGGCATCGTCGCATTCGCGCGTCACCCCGCGTCTCTTCGCAAAATCAATCCCCCTTTCAGTCCTTGCTCTTTTGAATTGCTCACTTGTCGTTATTCTAACCCGATCACTCTAGATCTCGCCATTGTATACCGTCCTGGTTCATCAGCTCCTACTGCCTTATTTTTTACCGAACTCGCTGACCTCCTTTCTCATTGTTCTTTGTCCTCAATCCCTTCACTCGTTCTAGGCGACTTCAATATCCGCCTAAACCGCCCCTCTTCCACGGATTCCATCCGGTTCATCAACATTCTATCCAACTACAATTACAAACTAATCTCCACTGCCCCCACACATATACTTGGTGGGGCACTCGACATCATCGCTGTCCCCGATCATTTTGCTGCCTACACCTCACTGTCCATCTCTGATCCTGGTCTATCCGATCACTTTCTTATCACCCTTGATCTCACTCACAACCACACCCCTCCTCACACACCTACAATCCTACGTCGCCCTTGTTGAAATCTTGACCTCTCCCTTCTCCGCTCTGCCTTACTCAAATCATCTCTATAATTACCCACAATAACATATTCATCTCCTCACGATCTCGCCTTTCTTTTCGACTCTGAACTCACATCCACTCTCGATATTCTCTTGTCCTTCAAGTCTCACCCACACCGTCGCTTGCACCGTGCCCCATGGTTTGACATCCAATGCCTACTATCAAAGCGTCGACTCCGCCATGCTTTTCGAGTCTATCACCGCTCTCTCAGACGCGATTTCCGCTCGATCACTCCGTCTTTCCGTGATTCCTATCTTGCTCTTCGCCGGTCTCATCTCAACCTACTACGTACCAAATGCAACTCCTTCTGGAAGCATAAAATCATCACTTCATTCAACTCTAAGACTCTCTGGCATACTTTTAACTCAATCCTTGCCCGCTCCTCTCTCTTCGCCGTGCAACATCAATGCCAATGATTATTCGTCATTTCTCCAGACTAAAGTATCCAAGTTGATCTCTCACACCCCGGTTTGCATCCTATCCCACTCTGCCCAGTCTACTCTCATCCTTCCGGAACTCTTTCATCTTCTCCCAGTATCACCTACAGAAGTATCATCTGTCCTCATGTCCTTGCCCAACAAAACCTCACCTGCCAATCCCCTGCCTACTCACATATTAAAATTTATATGCTCATCGATATCCCCATTTCTCACAACCTTGTTTAACTCGTCCATCCGCAGTCGTATCTTCCCTTTACACTGGAAATCAGCAATCGTTCGTACCCTCTTAAGAAACAATCGCTCGACCTCTCCCTTCCTTCTAGCTATCGCTCCATTTCACTACTCCCTACTCTTTCTAAGCTCTTAGAACGCCGCATCTTAATACAAATCAACGCTTATCTCTCCTCATCCAATATGTACCCTCCTTTCCAATCCGCTTTCCGCTCTAATCACTCGACAGAAATCGCATGCATAAAAGTGTACAACGACTTACTCCTTTCTCGAGACAAGGCTCTATATAGTGTTCTCATCTCCCTCGACCTCTCCTCCGCATTCGACATTGTCGACCACTCCGTCCTCCTTTCTCGCCTTCGTTATGATTACGGCTTTTCTTCCTCCTCCGTAGCATGGTTCGCTTATATCTATCCGACCGTTCCTTTCGCGTCTGTTCTAATTCATCATCCTCCCCTCCCATCCCTATTTTTTGCGGGGTCCCATAAGGTTCAGTCCTAGGTCCCCTGCTTTTCTCTCTTCTGCTTGGCGATCTATCTCCGTATATCAAACCTTACTCCTTTAATGTCATGCAATACGCCGATGACATCCTCATCTATGCTCATGCACCCGCACATCGCATACACGATATCGGCATTTCTGCCTCCAACTGTCTTTGTTCTATCTACAAACGTCTCTCCAATCTCCATCTCGTTCTAAACCCCGAAAAGTCCAAAATAATGTGGATCCTCCCCCGTAAACCAAACATATCTCCTCCCACTGTATATTTTGCCTCATCGATCATCCCCATAGTCCACAATCTCACTTTCTTAGGCTTCCATTTCGATGATCACCTTTCCCTTAAACTCTTCGTCCGTGACAAGGTCCGCTCATCTAACTTAATTCTCCGTGACATCCGCCGTATCCGCCCCCTTATCGACTTCCGTTATTGTATGTATCTTCTTTCATCGCTTCTTTACCCTAAAATCGATTACTGCCTTAGCCTTTTCGCCAATTCTCCAAAATCCATCATCCTACCCCTACAACGAATAATCAACACCGCCGTTCGAGTGCTCTTTCGTCTCCGTCGCTTCGACCACACATCCACATATTTTGCCCAACTCTCCTGGCTCCACCATCCACATCCGCATCAAACTCCGCCTTCTTCTCGTTACCTTTCGTCTCATCGCTGTCGGATCCCCATCGTTCATCAACCTTCCTTTCTTAGACGATACTCGCCCCACCTCGCTATCGCTTCGTTCCTGTCATACCCTCTTACTCCACGTTCCCAATTACTCCAACAACTATGGTCTCCGATCCTTCCTCGTCGCCGCCTCACTCGCCTGGAATCAACTCCCTCTCGACGTCTGCCGCGCTCCCTCTTTTATCACATTCAAACACCTCCTCCGTTTACACCTCGACACCTGATTCACAGTCTTGTTTTGTTGTGGTCATGTAAGCGTGCGCTGGCACGCATTTGCCACGTTAAAATAAATCCTTTTTTTATCTAGTTCTACATAGTTTTGAAGGAGTCTATTTTCCATCACAATTATGCTGCCACGCTCTCGATACAACCACTCCCATCTTGGTGTAGCTTTATGAGCAGGATTTGTTAATTACTGATATCCTGAATGTATATAATCCTCCGCAAAAACTTTCCAAAGTCTATTCGATCATAATATATATGGTCGAATATCCACTGTGGAAATTGCTAATTACTGATATCCTTAATGTATAGAATCCTCATCGAAAAATCCCCAATGGATATTCGGCCATATCCATTATAGTCGAATGGTGAATATATTATTTATATATTCATATCCACTATTTACGGAACACTCACGATCTAGTAAGTACGTGATCAACCCATTTATCCTACTAAGCATCGTTTAGTAGGATAACATAGTTTTGAATTATTATTAAACCTCGTGCATGCACTCTCTCTTGACTTCTCTGTAAGCACATGTCAAAGCCACAAGGTCGCGTTGTCGAAAGACGTTGGGGCATCCGATGATGAAGCAGATTCACTCTTCATTGTTATTATTATTTTCTTTATTCTTTCTTTTATATTTTATCGAAGCCGAGAGGCGCGATGTCAATAAATTTTCTCTTCATTATTATTATATCTGTATACTACCACTACCGATTCTGAGGCTTGCCTGGATATTTCGTGTTGTGGATTTTATGGGGGTCGCTCGGAGCGAGCTTTATTTGATACTTGCGTGTTCAACGTTTTCGCTCCGCTCAACCTTTCGAAATCTACTTTAGCCTCTTTCGAGTATCATGAGCAACGAAAAAATCAAAATACCAGGAGCGAGTGTCGTTGGTTGAACGAGCAAGTTTTACTCCTATTACACTCTCTTGCTTTGGCGAAACAGGGAAGTTGGCTACTGCGGTCATCAAAAGAATAGCACACAAACTTGCAACAAAGAAAAGGCTGCCATATGCAAATGAAATATCGAGGATCCGGGCAAGAATTGGACTGTAGTTTGCACGATGCATCTCGATGTCCGGGGTCCGCGTTCTGCCCGCCACCGTCCAATGATGTGAGGTGAAGTACCAGCGCAGACCCTTATAAATATTTATTATTTTATTATTTTCAAATAAATTTTCTTTCTTTAAAAAAATTATTATGTAGACAACGTTACGAGCATAGCTCAGAGTTGCTGACAAATCAATAGTCAAAATAAAAGAAAAAGAGAAAAACAAAAACAAATCAGTCAACAATTTAAAATAATCTGTCGTTTAAAGAGCTCACGAGTTGCCGCATTTACAATATCATCGCTTAAACGATTCCATGAATTTATTATTCGTTGTCCAAATTGAATCGTCCTAGAATGTACTATTCGTTAGCGACTAAGATAAAACGAGTGACCTCGCAAAGCTCGAGTTGATCGAATGTTGAAGAGCCCACGCAACACATGGTGTTCATTGTGAAATACCTCCCATACAAGAAATAGATCCCGCGAGTCACGAATATCACATATTGACTGCATATTTAAAGACCGAAGACGGTCCTCGTATCAAAGTTCTCTCAAAGAATGTACTATATATACATAGTACATATATCAGGGGAATGATAATGCCGCTTTCATAGATAAAAGATAAAAGCTAGCAGCAGCGCCTTAAAATGTAATCTTACGATCGTCGATATAACGTTGAAATTATAGTGTTTGTCATCCCATAGATGTGATGAAGAAATAGTGTGGGTCAGAGATAGTAAGTATATTCCCTTTGTTTCAGAGCACACCCACGAAGCAAGAAATATTTAGTTGATGCGAAAAGATTTTTGCACATTAGCTAGTTGCTGTATGACTTCGGATAATTTGCAGCTACTTGAAAAGAATTAAAGTACTTGCAAATAGGACGAAGTTTGCGTCAACTGACTTACTTCGATGATTGCTTAGTGTTATTGCGTTGTTTAAAATGTAAGGAAGAATTCAGTAGGAAGTATATGGTGTGCTGGTTATTCCTCAACATCACGGATTCGGTGTAATACCAGTTCAATTGTATTTGCGGTAGTATTGGTAATGAATAACTCAGTAATCGATGGCAATGCATAACTACGGAAGCGGTCTGATATTTACCATATTAATTTATTAATATGGTATGAACATGGTATTAATATGCCTTCCGTCTGAACCACTCATAAGAACATGAGTGGTTCAGACGGAAGGCAGCGCACTGGTATAGGCTGTAGAGATCTGATTCCGATTGCCCGTCATTATAGATAAGACTCAACCTATATCGTTGTTTTTACCTTCACATTTCTATCTTGCAGGTACCATTATTTAACGGTTTTGTGCTTTTTAAGAAAATCCTTTGTTAGTAATCAAGGGTAATACATTACTATGGAAGCGGTCTGATATTTACTATATTAATTTACCTGAATTCGGTAGTGTTTTGAGAGCCGCATTAATGGAATTGCGTTTGCGAGCTAAAAGAAATGAAGTAATGATATATTCCTTTACTGTTATGAGGTGGATAAATTTAGTAGCAATCAAAGATAAACCAATTCGAACTACTTGCCTTACAACTGGTTTATTAGTGCTAAGATGCTTTGAAATACTAAAGAAATAGTTGATGAGTACGACACCATCGAAATAAAATCGAGTAGTTAAACTTACACGAGTTTCAGGAAGTTGGATTCGCTAAGAGCAATTATTGAACGTCAGTGGGATAGTATTATTTGATCGTTTGCAAATTAGAACGAGTTAAAACAAATATTAAACTAAATAAAAAAGTGTTTAAATATTTTGATCTTTAATAATAAACTAAGAAAGGATTTAGATGTTTTCACAATCTGCTGAATTCACGTAATTGCTTTTAGAAAAATGTCCGTAGTGATAGAAACTACAATTGGATGCTTAACTATTGATTTATACTGTAAAGAACGTCCACAATGCTCCTTTAATTTTCTAAAACTATGTAAAATGAAATATTACAATTTTAGTCTCTTTCACTTTGTTGAACATAATTTTATTGCTCAAACCGGAAAACCTTGGTCAGAATCGCAATATGAAGGGTTCGTACAGGAAGGACTTAGTATATTCTCTTGGAGAAATAAATCGGAAAATCTATTTCGGACAGAGAGAAAGCCGCAACTCAAACACCAATTGCGAGGAACTGTTTCAATGGTTAACAATGGAGACGGTTTACTTGGAAGTCAGTTCTTTATTACCTTAGCAGATAAGCTTGATACACTTGATCAACAACATCATTGCGTATTTGCAGAAGTCGTTTTAAATTTCGATGATAAAGCCAGCGATCAAAATGACCAGTTTTTGAACAAATTAAATTCTGTAATTTGTGACAAAGAAACGAAGTGTCCTTTAAGTGATATTCGTATATTGTACACAGTATGCTTAATTGATCCTTATCCTGATCCGAAGTGGTTAACTGATGTACCGCGGCCACAATCTCCAAGCCTTGAATTACTTAAAACAAACTCTAATATGATAGGAATAATGGAACTTGTCGATGAATCAGAGGGTCTTTCGTTAGAAGAATTAAAAGAGCTCCAAGAAAGTCGAGAAGCCGCTAATCGAGCAAAAGTACTTGCAATTATAGGAGATTTGCCTGATGCAGAGGTAAAGCCACCCGAGAATGTCCTCTTTGTTTGTCGCTTGAATCCAGTTACTACAGATGATGACTTGCACATTATTTTTAGTCGATTTGGACACATATTGTCATGTGAGATAATCCGAGATGGCAAGACTAATAATTCACTCTGTTATGCTTTCATTGAGTTTGAAAACAAGGAAGATTGCGAACGGGCATATTTTAGAATGGATAACGTGCTGATTGACGACCGACGAATTCACGTAGACTTTTGTCAATCTGTTGCTAAAGTCGATGCAAAATTACACTACGATGTAATTCAAAACTATAGTCGCAAACGACGAAATTCAAAACTGTAATTTGTTTTAATCATAATTGTATATTTTGCGTTATAATACATACATGATGAGGACACTACACTCGGAATATAATTCTGTTATCATTAAATCATATTTTTATAACACAATTTTCCAGCAATATACTATCACGAATAGTAAATTACAAGGTTACTTTCGCTTTGAAAACCAGCTACATAATCCTTCCTTCGTGACTTCCAATTCCATATATCCGGACTGCTAACGGCACCATCGCCACAGCCGTTTTCGTAACACCCATTTTCTGCCACACATTAGTAGCCTCGGGCTCATCAGAAGGCTGACTACCAAGTCTTCTCATTCCCGAAATTTGACTCATCCCAGTTTCTAACTGTCGCTCTCCGTACTTGACTTGCGCTCTTGACTGTCAGGCTATGAATCCAGGATAATCAAATTTCACACAGCATATGAAACCTTCCATCATGATCTCCAGAAACTGCATTTTCCGAAATGCTCTCAGACACGGGAATTGGAAGTCATTAAGAAAGAATTCTGTATCTGGTTTTCAATGCAAAGTCACCTTTTGTGATTTAGCAATTATTCAAGAGATAAAAATAACCATCAATCACAGGATCACAAGTCCCGAATTCAATTAATCTTCATTATCTCATATTAAATAATCCTGGATTCGTATCTTAGAAGTCAAGACCGCTAGCCAAGTACGGAAAGTGACGGCTAGAATTTTGGATGAGTCAAATTTCGGAAAAGAGAAAAGTTGGTAGTCAGCCTTATGATGAGCCCGGGGCAAGCAATATATAGCAGAAAGCTGGCTAAACACAAACGGATGTGGTAATTATATATAATTTAAGAGTAGAGTGGTTCGCTCCGTTCTCCGGAAGCCTAAAAGCTTCAGTTTTATAATCAAGGATTTTGCCTCAAACCGGAGCTCGATTACATGCAGAGCAGACTTCGTCATCACTCCTAGACAATTTGATGGTAGCCGACGGCACTCATCAGTAGGGTGAACTACCATCAGTCGTTTCGGTTGCCTTGTGATATATTTAAAAGGCATTCTCAGAGAATTTGCTTACTTCTTAGCATGGTCATATCTCCTAATTTCCTCCGCCAGTAGATTAAATTGCTGTAGTTGCTTGTTTTCTTACATGATCCTTTGAATACACAGTTTAATAATTTAAGAGTAGAATGGCTCACAATGTGCTCCGGGATCTTACAAGCTTCAGTATATATATTCAGTATATATATTTCGGAATACAAACATTTAAATCAGTTTCGGGATCCGTTGATGGATACTTGTGTATAATTTTTAAAATTAAGTATCAAACCGAATATTCGGTTTGAAACTTAATTTTAAGGATTATATAATGGTGGTGCGTGGATGTACTGAATAAGCAACGGTCTAGGATTTCTTACGAGATACACATTTAGAGAAAATGGTGTTGCTTTGTAGAGTAGACTTTGATTTTCGACTTTCAAGCACCATGTCACTTCAAGACGACCACTTTGGCACCGAAGTGATGGAAAACCCGGCAACACTCACCTGTAGAATGAAGTACCCACAGGTCGTTTTTGTTGTTTGTAGATATATATAATTTTAGATTTTAATCCAAGTAAGTATTCACTTCCAAGTTTCCAGATTCATATTCCCTAATGGCTGAGTGTTGGATACTCAAGTCATTTCTCCGTTTTTGTTTTTACATGGTACACCCGGGCTCATCATAGAGTTGAGTCACAGCATTTTTCCTTTGAAATTATTTTGAATCGGTATTGCTCGAGATTGCGAATAGCAATTCTTTCCATGTGTTTGGGTAGTTGTTTGAATCGAGCATATTCTTCAGCCTGCAAACTCACGTCACTCCTAGACGGTCATGTGATAGCCGGCAGCCATCGTCAGTAAGATGAACTATCACACGCCGTTTCGGCTGCCTCTGTGACATTGTAAAAATGCAATTACGACATCTCCTACAATTTGCAATGCAGACCATCATTAACAACCAGAAGATCAAATTTTCGGAAACTTGACTGTAAGAAACCGAGATTGAGTGGATCAATTCTTTCTATGTAATTTTAAGAGTTTCGCTTGAATCTATATTGCTCGAGATTGCGAATAGCAATCCCGAGCAACCAACACTTTTAGCTATATATAATTTAATCGCAGAATGTGTAAAACTGTGCTCCGGGAGCTAAAAAGCTTCAGTTTCATAATCGTAGATTTTGCCAAAAACCGGAGTTCGAGATAAAAAGCTACGGGAGCTTTTAGCTTTTGGAGCACAGTTTTACACATTCTGCGATTAAATTATGAAAATGTATCCGAAAAAGGGATATGTGAGAAAGCAAGCAGCGACAGCAATTAAAATTCCTGCCGAATAAAATTAGGATGATCCGGAAAGCACGTTGTCAGTTTAAAGAGGCTATGCCCATGCTACTACGTTAGCAAATTCTCGGAGATGCCTTTTAAATATATCACAAGGCAGCCGAAACGACTGATGGTAGTTCACCCTACTGATGAGTGCTGCCGGCTACCATCAGCTCGTCTAGGAGTGATTACGAAGTCTGCTCTACATGTAATCGAACTCCGGTTTTTGACAAAATCTACGATTATATATAAATTGTTATTGCGAAAAATCGCTTGGAACTGTGGTCCATGAGCCAAAGCTGGCTACGATTGATTTTTAATCCATATTTGCTGCTAAATAACTGGAATTCGATCATCAGCTCCATCAGTCTAATGTATAACTCCGAGACGTTCCTAACCACCCTATATATAATTGTAGATGTCGCCAAAAACCGTAGTTCGATTACAAGTAGATCAGACTTCCTTATCACTCCTAGACGATCTGATGGTAGCCGGCAGCACTCACCAGTAGGGTGAACTACCATCAGTCGTTTCGGCTGCCTTGTGATAAATTTAAATAGGCATTTCCGAGAATTTGTTAACGTGTTAGCATGGGCCAAGCCTCATTAAACTAACCATGTGCTTTCCGGACAATCCTAATTTTATTCGCCAGGAATTTTACCTGCTGTCGTTGCTTGCTTTCTCACATGATCTTTTGGAGGATACATTTTTATAATTTTATATCTGACTGTGTTAAACTTGTATATATATTAAAAACTTGTGTATATATTAAACATATATACATATATAGTTTGAGGTGGACTGCCGTTCGCGATCAGAGAAGACCTTTCATCAATCTAAATATGAATAAATTCAAGTCCAGCGAAAAACAAGAATGATTTTGTCTTTTAAACGTTTCAACCCCGAGGGGTCTTCTTCAGTACAATCTACAACACAATAGAAATATATTGGTCTGTAAAATAACCACATTTCAACAAAATAAAGATCACTAAATGTCAAAATACTTTTTCAAGGCACATCCCACCAGCCAAAAATGTGCTTGTCTGTATTAACGCCTGGAGGTTGATCAGTATGTAGTCTCCCTATCCAACGTTGCTCTATTTGTCTTCTCTTACAGCCATTAGGGTCTACGTCAAGCAATTTATACGTGAAGGTATGTTCACTTCCTTCAGTGATTGTATGAGATGCTGCACCATCAGCCTTCATCCCAATTTTTATATGGTGACGTCTTTTAGTCAGCCTGTCTTTTAAGGGATGCTTTGTCTCCCGACATACTGAGCTGAACATTCTCGACATTGAGCGAAATAAGCACCTCCTGCAGTTTTACAGTTATCCGATTTACCTAAATGATATTTCATATAAGTTGTGCTACTTTTTACGCTCTCTCCGCTATCAATGTCCTTACAACATTTACATCTCTTATTTTTGCACTGAGAAGTATAATGTTTGTGTGAGTCAATGACTTTTAATTTGCTGCGCACAATAGTTGAGGCCACAGTTCTTTTCATTCGGAAGAATACCCGCGGTTTTATCTTTGAGCCATAATGGAGATTTGCCCTTTCCACAGCTTGCAATACGTCATGCTGCAGATGATCGAATGTAGGACAATAATCAGTCACAATAGTTGTCATTGGAATCTCTGCACGTGGCTTCTTCACTGCCATATTGATGGCGGATTTTATGATATTTGCAATCCATCTGCGTGTATAACCTCTACCAATTAGATTTTTCAGTAACTTATGCATATTTTTAATTTGTTTATCTTTGGTGTTGCACAGTTTAATGATCCGTTAAGCTTCATTCATCACCAGGTTGCGCTTTGTCGCTTTTGGATGACAACTTTGTGAGTGTATATAGGTCGGTGTGAACGTCGGCTTTCGGTATATCTCATTCTCTATACTACCTCGTTGATTCCTGTTTATCTGTAGGTCCAAGAAGCAGACAGCATCATCACTAGTAAACTCAAACTTGAGTGAGCCACTATTATTAAACGCATCTTTCACTATATTTACTGCTGAATCTGGATACATAAAGAAGATATCATCGATATATCTTGAATACAATAGAGGCTTTGTATATAGTTTTTCGATGACTCTAGATTCATAAACATGCATGTAGATTATAGCATATGTGGGAGCCATTGGCGTCCCCATAGCTGTACCTTTAATTTGCCGATACAATGAATCGTTAAATTCGAAAATGTTGTTCGTAAGTATAACTTTTACCGATTCTAATATAAATGTTATCATTGTCGAGTGCCATCCTGCATTTTCCATCGTAAATCGTAGTGCCTCAATGTCATCTTTATGTTCAATAGATGTGTACGACGAGCAGACATCCGCTGTAACGAATGCGTAATCAAATGGAGCGTTTGGTCTAATGGAATCTAATCGGTCTAGAAATTGATTAGTACTAGCAATGTGTGAAGGAATTGTCCAATTTAGCAACGAATCGATACATCTGCTGAGTTTCTCAGTTGCAGTACCGTTGATGCTGACAATAGGCCGACCTTGACATTGCGAGGATTGTTTATGAGTTTTTGGCAGCATATAAAACCTACCAGAGGTTGGTTTATTCAAGTCAAGTTACGACCAGTTTCCTTGTAATCACTTGCAAGCTGACATACTTTTCTATAAGTTTACTGACATTCATTGTTGCATGTTCTAAGTCGGTTATTGTAGCTGATGTGTAAACGTCACTACACAGTTGTCGTTGTGCCTCGTTGATATAGTCAGTAGTCTGCCACACAACCGCTTCACCACCTTTGTCACTCGGCTTTATGACAACATCGTTCATCTGTCGTAATTGACGCAACGCTACCAAATGCTCTTTACTTAAGTTAAATCTACCAGTGTTCGTACATTTAGGGTTAATGTATTTATCAAATAAACCTTTACCAATTGAATTAGTAGCTGCACTATGAGGAGCTGTGCCGTCTTCAACGCTCATAGCTATACGTCGTATACCAGTGGATAATTCGTATCGATCGTATTCTACAGGGGTAATTGCAAAGTTCAACCCTTTTTTAGAATTTCTAGTTGTTGCCTTGTTAGATTCTTACTGCTGAGATTCGTCACAGTTGTAGTTGTATGGACAATATCGACATCAGTAGATATTTGTTGTGCTTGACGTCGTTTGCGAATCCTTCTATTGCGATACCAGTTGCAAAGTTTCAGTTCAGCTGGAGACTTACTTACTCCATGTGTTCGTCTGAGTTTTTTAAATTTTGCTCTTAGCAGAATTTCCAATAGTAATTGGTCAGGTCGATGTGTATAGTAAACATTCGCAATTTTGCTATAGTAACAGAAGTGTCCTCATAAGTGCAATCTCTGCACGATGTAGTATTTTAGATTCAGCTTTTCGAATCAAAATTATACTTTCTAGATTTGTGTTTCTTCTGAACGGTGATAATCGTTGTTTAAGTCTAATTCCTTTCGGATTATGTGGTTATTCCAACAGAACGACAAGAAATGAAGATGTGCGTAGATCGTTGACTGTTCTTGTTCCGGCAGGATCTTCTTTGAGACCTGATTATATATAGTTTGAGGTGGACTGCCGTTCGCGATCATAGTAGACCTTTAATCAATGTAAATATGAATAAATTCAAGTCCAGCGAAAAACAAGAACATTTTGTCTTACAAAATGTTCTGCGTATGGAAAACGTACGTCTAAAAATGGTGTTCCTTTCGAGCAATTACTCACACTGGAAACGTCCTCGAGGTAGAGGACGTTTACACATATATAAAAGTCCTCTACCTCGAGGACGTTTCCAGTGTGAGTCATTGCTCGAAAGGAACACCATTTTGGAATACGTACGTTTTCCATACGCAGAACATTTTGTATAAGTTTTTTTTATATTGAGTGTTAAATAAATGATCAAATAGTAACGAAATAAGAAACGATATCAAATCTAATAGTCTATCTTCCATTCATCTTCATAAAGGAAGAGTTGAGGGACCAAATCTACGATGAAATGTAATTCCGACTAATCCACATAGTATTTGTCTCTGAGTGGCTAGTTACGAGATATGCAATGTTTAATAACTTTGAAATAACTTGAGATTTCGTCACTTATGAATGCTCAATATCCAAAAAGTGTCTATCCGATACATGTAAAAACCCAAAAGCTAAATAATTAGCAATAGACTGAACTATTGTTATAGTGCAAATACAAATCAACATTCACCGTAAAAAACCTTTTTAATCAATTTAAATTATTGATTTTTTAATCAATTTTGTCAGTGCGACAATTACTCTTCTATAAAACCGGCATAATTAATCAGATCAAATAATTGAGTTAACTTATTTTAAATTATATAAATAAAAAATAAAGATAAATGATTATAAGCAATAAATAATTATATTAGATTATATAATAGCAATATAATATATTATTAAAATTTAGAATAAAAATTTATTTTTATGACTTGAGTAATAAATAATATACGATGGATATAGATATAATATATCCATACTATATTATATATAGATGGATATAAGGTTTTATACTATTTATATTTATATAACTGTGAATATTCATTGCTTACACAAGCCGTTATTTTTATTAATCGGTTTCATATTTGGTGTGAACGGTAACTAATATTCGCAATTCGAATCCACCACACACCGATTTTTTTTCGTTTCTATAAGAATTGTTCACCGGACAGTAAAGTGTAAGCTGTCTTTTTAATATTGTAAATATTGCTTACACGAGCCACTATTCTTCATTGGTCGGTTTCATATTTTCCTCGTGTGGTTCTTTCAATACTATCAGCATCACTGTACACTACAATCAGCTTGGGTATACATCATCAGCAGTGATCCCACGCCTACATTTCGTGTTTCGGTCACTGCTGATTAGGTCCACCCACGCTGATTGTAGTGTACAGTGATGCTGGTAGGATTGAAAAAGCAACACGAGGAAAATACGAAAACAACGAATGAAAGAATTTATATAACGATAAAATTTATAATTAAAATTTAAAATAAAAATCAATTTTTATGAATGACTAATATATAGTATACGATGTATTAGACTAAAGTATAGAGGTCATCAGTAGAAACTGCTATGTGATTTAGGTTTTAGCCCTTATTCCTCAACCCAACATGGAATCAACAAACTTGGAAATCAACAAATGAAAATAAGTTGTACATAGTAGATTGTTAAATCAAATCAGCTAATTGAGTCTACGTATTTAATATAATTATAAAATAAACAAAACATAATAATGCTAAATCAAAATTTAATAATTAAATAATAAAATTAATAATTGTTTTTAGATTTTTTATAATTTAAATCAAGTTAAAATAAAAAATTGAAATTTAAAATAAACGTCATTTTTTATGAATTGACTAATAAACAGCAGACGTTGTATCAGAATAAGAATTAGAGGTCATCAGGAGGAACTGCTATGTAATCAGGTTGCGGCCCCTATTCCTCGACCCAACATAGCAGCGGGGCCAAATACATGATAATGACGTATTTCCTATGATAAAACTATCTAGTATCTTATTCTAATACAAAGTATATTATTTATTATCCATCAATAAAAATTTGCCACTTAAGAGTTTAAATTTATTCTTCATATTATTGTGTTGATTTATATATTTTACTATTTTCTGTTTGATGATATTTTTATAGTAACCTAGTTTAAAATATGTATCTATTAAATTATTTAAATGATTTTTAAGAAAGCCAATATCATTAAATATTGTTGCAATTCTTAAAATTTCATTATTTAATGTATTATATTTTATATTATATGGTATGCGTGAATGTTCATGTAAGAATATGTTTCTTGTAAATTTAAATATGTCATCTTTACGAAATAAATTAATAGTAGTTTTAATTAATGTCAATTTAATGTTCATATCTAGATATATACCTTCTTTATCATTAATATTGGTTTTATTGTGTTTTATTATATTTCTATGCTGATAACATAGCAATTCCTCCTGATGACCTCTAATCCTTTTTCTGATATAACGTCTATTATTTATTAGTCAATAAATGTTGTTAAACCTACACGCTTACTTTTAATACGATGTGTTAATCCATTCGAATTAATTTAATTTATTATATTTAATATAATAAATTAATTAATTTATTATATTTATAAATAAGTATAATGACAGGTTTAGATATAAGACACATCGGCAATGATTTACATCGGTAAAATGTGGGTATAATATCATAACTGACTACAAAACGGATCTCGCCTAAAATCCGAGCACACTGTAGACAAGTCAAGCACCTTGGCGATATAAAATACTCGCAGTCGCATCGTTTTTGTGAAGATTTTGCAAATTAATTCAAAAAAATATATGATAGTAATTTTCGTTCAAACTTAAAAAGGAATTGCACTGATTGCATGTAATTGAGAACATTTTAAATCAGGACATAATATAAAACCTAACCGAATATAATCCAAAAACTTCTGCTGCAGTCATTATTCCTCGGCAGCTGTAACTTTAACGGTTATAATACTGCCTTAAATGGTATGATAACTTCATTTTAGCAGTCTACTAACATAAAAAGCAAATTTAGCTTATTTATTTAAACGAAACAAATAATACTGCAAATATTGGGCTTCGTTTATCAATTTAAATGCAGGTAACGTGAACTTAAATGTGTGAATCAAACCAAACGACCACTATACATAAAAATAAGAAAGAAATCATATCAGTATATAAGAAAGACTAATAAGTCACATGCAGTACTCAAACATACTTTCAATAAAAGCTATATAAGTTTGAGTTTGATCCAACACTTATATTGCGTTTGATTTTTGTTCGCATATGTGCAGATAAAATATACTCTTAAAGCTATTTTTAGATTGAAATATGCTGAAGTAAGAATTTGGCTACATTGAAAGTCTCAACATTAAAATATTGGTTTTTTAATATGGAAGATATGGGCATTTGTATCATAAATGATCTGATTGTGATTTTGCGGCAAATTGTATGTTATAAAAATCTTTATTTTTTGATAATTTCGGCATTAGCAAAATACAAGAATATAATGAATTTCGTCGATCTTGATGGAAATTTAAAAATAAAATATAAATATCAATATATACAAGTAGAATATATGGGAAGTGACACATACATGCTATATTATAGGTTAAACTGTTTCATAATTAAGTTAGGATAATATATTTTAAGCTTACAAATGTTGCTATCCGAATACAAAATATGAATAGCGCTCGTTATATTAAATATAAATTGCTGTTGTTTATACAGTTGAACAAAACAATCAAATAACAATTTAAAAATAAATGATCATCTAAATCGATGCGATTTTTCTGTGAAATGGAAAAGGTTGTGATGAATTTAGCTTAGCAACGGATAACAGTAAGCCTAATGGTTATACATTATATGATATGAAGGAACAATGTGCTTCTTAGCATTTCTACTAGGCACATTTATGAACCAGGTCAGCGGCAATTCTGCGATATTTTTCGAACTTTTGTTCATAGCTATTTAGTAAACACGATTGATTATCCATATCATCATCCGTCGTCAAATCACTAACGGAATTGTTTTCAAAGCTTCTAACACTTTCATCTGATATATCAGACGAATACGTTCTGTCTTTGGCTTTGACCTGTTTGATTTTAATATTGTTCTTAACGAATTCCTGAAGGCCATCAAGTGCACATGAATGGCTTGTTTTTCTACAGTTTGTAAGATGTTGCTTTGTCGAACAGCCTTTCGGATTTAAATTATCGGTTGTCGTACAACAATGTCTGTACCGCTGTGCATATTGTCGTTTTGATTCCGAAAGCACATTTCCGAAATCCTTGACGCTGCTATGTTTGCCGATGTTCTTATGTTCAAGGTCGTAGTGTTTGGTTACTGTTAAATGCTTTGTTAGTTCCTCTAAGGTATTAAATGATTCATTACAAATGAGACAGCACAGTATCTGACGAAGTGGACTACATTCACTGCTAAGCCATGCTTGTTGGCCTCTAAATGTTCGTTGATGATTATGAATTGGCCTACTATTATCGTAATTGAAATTAGATTTGGTGATGCATGACGACGGCATACAAACACTTGTTATAGACTTCTTCATTGAAGATGGCAATGACTGGGAGATATGTCGTTGTACATTCGATATGAAAGCTTGTTGTCGCTGAGCAACATAATCCCTACAAAATGGATGTTTTGTTCGTTCAGCTTTATTGCTGCTATATTGTATCTGCTGTGAAGAATTAGAGTTTATTCTTTTATTGAATATAGACTTGTCGTCACAGTCGATTTTTCTCTTAATAGAAAGATCTAACGGTTCTTCCTCTGCAACGACATTTTCTGGCATTTCACTTGCTATCTTGCTATTAACGACAAAAAGAAAAATATTTATACGATTTTACTAAAATCGATATTGATTAGTTTGAACGCTTTTTTTGGGGTGACGAAATTATAATTGCTCACTTCGTCGTTGTCGTCAGAGTCAACGATATTAAAATTTGGTGGTAATAACCATTTTAGCATTGATTCTATTTATATAAAAGTGTAAGGCACTTATTAAATTATTATATTTTTTGTTAGTATATATTTAATTAATTATATAATTATAATATTAATTGATATTATAATTATATCTAATTAATAAATTATATTTGAATAAATTTACATGTTTACTTCCATTATCAATGATTGGGATCAGTTGTTTATTATCAGAAAGTTTCAACTATTAGCGATACTTGTTCTGCCGATATATTGTTTCCTTGCTTTATTTGTTGCTAAAACATTGCTACATTTAACTGATTCAAAGGGAATACAACATCCTTATTATTTAATTAATAATATATAATTATATTGAGTTATAATAATTATAATTAATTATATTACGTATTATATAATTAGATAATAAAATAATTATATAATTAACTTTGATTAAACGTCCTAATGAACATAGAGCTAATGAACTTCCTAATGAACATTTAATCAAATTTAGTTGGCAAATAGTTTCATAATAAAATTGTATAGATCTTATTTTTAGCTTGTCAAATTATAATCGTTGTTCGCTTTTAATTTTAACGCTGCTGGCAAAAAATACAAACATGTTCTTATAGAAACATGCTTGAAATATTATTATTTAAATATTATTAAATACTCAATAGTTTCTACAATATTACATTAATTTGCTTTGCTTAGCTATTGCTTGCGAAGTATTATAATAAAAATACGTATTTTGTTCATATCGCCGTATAGCTATAAACAACTATAAAACATTTCATAGGCTAAAAATCATTTTTATCGAATTAAAAAATAAAAAGGAAAAGCTAGTACTTGTTGAGGTTATTTATTCAAAAACGTTAAGTGTCCCTAATTGTCTATTAACTGTGGAATCGCTGACATTTTCATCTGTTGATCGCTACGCTGCATATGCTGCGCTCGAAAGTCATAAACATGCGCTATGGAGTTGTTTTTTATTTGGATACCCGAAGAACGGAATTGTTTGTGTAGTGCTTTATGAATGTCAATTGACTTATCTTTTAAGTAGCTTTTGCTACTTCTGCGAAAGCTTTTTGTCAAAGATTTACAATTTTTATCAATTATAAATAATATTCGATATATCTTTATTTTTAAATAATTGCTTTAGCAAAATTATGTATCCCGCAAATGGACCTTCAACATTCAATGTTCACAAATTCGGGACTTCATTTCATCAAATTTTGCAAATTTTACATTTTGATTTCATTCGATATTTAAATTAATAATAACCGTTTTGATCGACACATTATGTAGATCAATACTCTGATTTACTTATAGTTTTTCAACTACAATACTTATGGTTAAAATAGTTGATATAGAGTATAATACTTTCTGAATAAATATAATAATATAATACTTATAATAATAGAGTATAATAATACCTAATATAATATACTTAATGTAATATATAATATAATAATATTAATATATTAATTATATTAATTATACACTAAATATAATATAATAATATAATACTTTCTGAATAAATTGTGATTTTCAATTAGAAAAAGGTTAGTTAGCTATACCATTGTTGTAATTATATCGGTTTCGTTTTGCAACGAAAGAAATAATACCTATGAATTTCATATTATTATATAATTTAATATAATAAAATTGTTAAAATTAATAATAAAATTATTAATGTTAATTGATTTAATATTATATTTTGATATTTTAACTATTTTTAAAACATAGATTAAAGATTTTATGTAAACTTACAGATTAATGTCTTGCAAATTTGATATTTATTTCTTTTCCATTTTAACGAACGTCATGGTATAATGTGATTTGTGTATTACATAATTGCGATTTTTCATACTTTGATCAAACTCCTATTACATTTTTATTTCTCAATGAGCTCTCCTCCACCATCATTTATAAAGCAAGAGTTTCGTTAATAAACGACACTCTATCCTATCTCACAAATTAACGTTAATGTGAAGAGTGTTGTAATATCTGGAGCCAATATTTAAAAAATGGAAAATGATGTTTTTAATGTAAAATAGTTTAAATTACTGTATATCTTTATATAATATACGATACATAACCCTAATACTATAATTAACTTATTCATCTGCCATTCACAAAATAGGAGTAATATTTATTGTTATATAATGTAGCGTTTTGAATTACACCCTTATGACATAGTTTATCAGACATATGGATTCTGCCACGCAGTATTTTTTTCAGATGTAACCATCCTATTAGGTAAATATCCTGACGTTTCAACAATCAGCTGTGCATTTCTAACGTTTATGATCTGTAAAACACTGACATATCGTTGTACAGTTTGACAGACGGTAATATTGACTATTTTTTAGATTATTGACTATTTTTAGATTTATTGTCCAGTTTTTTACATAAATCGTCCTTATGCTACATGTAAAGATTTTTTCAACTGGATCACGTGTATTGCTGTATATTTCCCTTCAATGGAATTGCTATACACTTCAGAAAACCTGCTGTTACACATTTTAATTCAAAGTTTAATGAAATATTCCTGCGTAAAAATAAAATTTTCAATTAAAAATGACTTTTCCTAAAAAATAAGTTTGACATTTAAATATTTAATTAAAATATTAAATACACAAGACATTTTAACAACTTAATTAAGCAAATATTTTAACATTTTAATTCAACACCGATTTTAATAGCTTAAATACACAAAGATTTTAACATATAAAAACCCAATAATCTTTAAGAATAAAATCCCGCTTAAAATACGAAATATTAAAGAAAATTTTAATTAATATTTGCTAGATAGTTTAATTCAATTTCAAAGTAATTGCATTAAACTATGGCTAGAATTATTATGACTTAATGTTATTTATTCATAATCAATTTAATTCTGAATTAATTATTCAACATCATTGTTTAACATTATGTTATTATTTCATATATATATTATATCAAATACATAATATATTTGATTATGCATATATTATATTAAATTTATTGTTTAATCATATCAATTTGAGTTGATATTTTATTATTAAATAAATTATTTTTTATTATTAATAGAAAATAAAATATTTTTATTATTTATTTATTATATATTTTTATAAAAAAAATATACGTACGCACCTCGGTGCATACAAGGTGCGCGATCTGCTTTCCTCCGCCCACTGCCTGTACACTCAAACTAAACTAGCTATATGGTACACATTTGCGAGTAACCCGATTCTTTTTGTATGTTTAATAATTTGCTTCTCAAAAAAATATAAAATAAATATAAATAAAAAAAAATAGAAATAAAAAATTAAATAATTAATAAATTATTAATTCATAATTTAACTAATTAGGAATTTTATTCCAAATCATTGTTTAACATAATGCTATTATTTGAAGTCATCTTCACTAGAAGTTTTCATATATAATATTGGATATACGGGATTGAACGTTATTTTAGTAATTAGAATGAAATAGATTTATTAAGTAATAAATTAACTGTAATAGGGCGAAAACAACATGTAAATATGTCAGACTTAAAGGTAATTAGCTTGCGACTATTGCTCATTTTGCGCCTCGCACGTTTAATCTTCTAAAGCTAGTATAGTCCGCGCTAACCTGTTGACAAAACTAAAGACAATTGCCTTCTAAATAATTCAGGGGAAGTGCATTTTAATACGCAATGTAATTCTCACAGAATTATTACTCCATCCCAGTCTGCATCTGGCGATTATATATCACCATTAATAGAAATAGCTTTCAAAAGTAAATCATTTGATTAAAAATTAAAGTTATCTTGTGAATGTATTTGCATTAGTGAATTCCGCCCTTAGGTTTAATAATATGTTTGATAATAAAAGATATTTCCTTAATTTAGGATGCATTTTGTAAGGATACTTTTTGAATTTATATTATCTCTTATTTAAAAATAATAAAATCTGTCAGAATATATATGATTAACATAATATCTTTATTAAGGAAACTTATAGAAATTAATATGACATTTTCTAACAAAAAAATCATTTTCGAATAAATGTATCTAAACTATGTCAGCTTTAATTTGTCTTAGATATAATAGTTGCCTTATATATACATACCCTTAAAATAGTGTCGCTTTTTTAAGATGCGTTTTCGTTCTAATTTTTTAAATTCAGGCTTTGTTTTAATAAAAGTAACGAAAAACAATAACAAGAAACAATCACGCACGCATCCGTGTCTTTCAAATTATGGCCAGTTGTCATTTTCGTTGAAACTTCAATTTTGATTTACGCCTATTTGCTGCTATGCGTGGTGGTGGCGTATACGGTTTCTACGATATCTTTGCGATAACATTGAAATTATGGATACAGGAGTATAAAACCTCCTCCCCAATACAACTGTGCGCTTTATTATATATACTTTATTCTTGTAGTTGAGACAAACTACAAAATATATAGTAATACTTCAAATACATAGTATTTGTATCCAGAATTTGAAAAAAACTAGGCAATTGTAGATTTAGACAGAAAACCTGTGTAATCAAAGATTGCCTGTTTCTGTCAATTTGATATTGGGGCTGCGTCAGATTGTTTATCTGTCGTTTTTACGGAAGTGAGTATAAAAAAGGAATAAGCACGACACAGTCACGTTTTTTGATTCATGAAAAGACATGCTGCTGGAAACGAAAACAAAGCCGATTTAGCGAAAAACTTTGACAGTTTGTCAAAAAAATATTTTAACGAAAAAATCCTTCATTTACAAATGCAGTTATGCAATATGTCTCGACAATGAAAATTGAAAAAGAATTCTGCAGATTGTAAAATACACATTTCCCCTTGTAGGACAAGTCACTATACTTATGCTTAATAAATATGTGATTGCAATATGATCATACTTGCAATAACGTCAATATTTGACTTCTTAAACTATTATATTTAAAGTATTAAAGCATCGTATCGACTAAATTACACAAACATCGTGTATGCTTTGATACACTTTATGTGATTAAACAGGATTATCATTTCACCATTTGTGTAGCTTAAAATTTGTACTAACGTATTTTGTATTTTATATTATAAAATGTTATATTATAATTAACGTATGTTATATTTTAATTTTAAATTAAATTTTAAATTTTGAATTGATAAAATAATAAATTTTAAAAGACCTTATATAATTATTTATTATTTATCTTTATTTTCTTATTTATATATAATATAAAATAAGTAGACTCAGGTATCTGATTTGATTTGTTCTACTGACATCTTATTATTGACCTGTTAAGTTTGTTTTCCCAGTAATACGCCCTCTGTCATAAATACTGAAACGATTTATTCTTGATACGGCATTATTTTTCTGCTAATTTTCAAGCGAATTTAGTGATTTTTTATTTCTAATAATGGAGAAGTATCAATAAACAAAATATTATTTAAAATAAATTAAAACTATTAAGCGTGATTGTTTTACGGATTGATAATAAACAATATGTTTTGTATTAGAATAAAGTCCACTAAATAATCAAATTTCATTAGAGGAAATACCTTATTAGGATGTATTTGGCCTCGCTGTTATGTTGTGTTGAGGAATGAGGACAGAAACCTACATTATATAGCAATTCCTCCTGATGATTTATATTCCTTATTATGATACATCGTCTGTTATTTATTAGTCAATTAATAAAAATTGACTTTTATTTAAAATTTTGAATTAATATAAATATAAAACGTATAAAATCTCATATAATTATTTATTATTTATCTTTGTTTTTGATATTTATATTGTACAAAATACGTAGGCTAAGTTATCGGAATCTGATTTATATAATGATACTAATTATATTTCATATAATTTCCTGTATATAATTCGTTTATAATCATAGTTCGAATCATTCATTGAGCATGATGAAATCTGATACAGTAGACTCATACTGGAATATACACATCAATTCATAAATAAGAAGAATGGATGGTAATAAAGCCAATTATTTAGCAAATAATGGTCAAAAACGTGGCAGTCATGAGTGTGTAAAGATTACGTCAAAGAAAATATGTTAAAATTTAAAGCTAGTTTAGCCTACGCAATTTGTCAACCAGTATAAGAGACATTTTCGACAAAACAGGACATACAAAGACGTGCAGCAAGGAATCATCGACCTTTGTAGACTGTTTTTCCACGTGAGTTTTGAAAGACAAGCGAGAGCTAAGTAGGACAATAACATATTTGCGAAATTTTAGAGGAGTCGTTCACAGACAGAACATCCTTACGAGATAATGGATCACCTTTACGAAGCTTAACTACTTTGCTCTTTGATATATTTACCGTAAGTTTATTAATGTTACAGTACTCTACAATTGCTGAAATGACAGATGGAGCCGATAACAGATTAGAAGTTAGCAATGCAAGATCATTTACGTACAAAATAGAAACGATATCAAGTATGAATAAGTGTATATGTTATGGAAGGTCTATCCAGAAAAATTCAAATAAAAGAGGGCTGAGCGAATCACCATGTGGAAGCCTGCGATTGGCCATAAATGGTTGAGAATACGATAAGCCATCGTAAATACGGAATAAGGTAGACTAGTATACTCTCACAAGCAAAAGCGTAAATGAACCCTTGACACCCACCTGATTGCAAAATTTAAACAACAGTAAGTATCAGTCGATACGATCGAACGCCTTCGCGAAATCTATAATTCTTTGAACCAAACCTTAATGACACAATCCCACCAATCGTTAGGACTAAAATGTCTTTTCAAGATTGCATTATAAAAGAATTCCCAATAATTTGAAATAAAGTTAAAGGTTTGCTTCATGTGCTCAACACAAAGTTGATCGACACCAGCGGCTTTCATTGATGCCATGCGATTAGATAAGATTCGATTTCATCCTTGGTGAATAAATAAATAAAAATATATATAATAAATATTATAAATAATACATTACTCTAGTAATCTATTACTCATAAAATTATTTAAAAATTATTTAAAAATTATTTTAAATATTATTTTAAAATTATTTAAAACTTTAATAGTTTAAAACTTTATAAACATAACTATAATAGTTTATTTTTACAAAATAATTTACGTATTATATTATTAATTACAAATTATATTACAATTTCTACTTCAATTCTTCCGGGTGTATAAAATACCACATGTTTGAAAATTTTTCATGATTGTAATGATGCCGTAATTTTTGATGTTGGTAACGATCGTTCAATTTAATAAGATTTTTATATAAGAACAGCAGTCACCCTCGGATTAGTGATTATTTTTGAGGTTATATCGATTATAATTGTTTTCCAGTTCATGTCATTATCGTGTACTTATGTTGTATTTATTTTTATTGATTTTTATTAAAAATCAACAAAATATTAAAATATTAAATTTACCATATATAAATCAACCAAATATTATTAAAAATAAATTTAAACTATTAAGTGGAAAATTTTTTATGGATGGATAAAAATTCCAATTTGAATTCAAATTTTTTATATGAATAAAAACAATATACTTTGTATTAGAATAAGATACACAAGATAATTAAATTTCACCAGAGGAAATACGTCATAAGCATGTATTTGGCCCAACTGCTAAGTTGGGTCGAGGAATAGGGACCGAAACTTGATAATACAGCAGATCATTCTGATGACATATGAAATTTATTTTTATACAGTGTATATGATATTAATAATATCATATAGAATATTGTTATATTGTTAAGATAGGGCTTTTTTGATATGAATTAGATTCTTAATTATATTATTATATTATTCTGAATTATAATCATATACAGATAATACTGTGTTAATTCAATATCATGGCTGTAAAACATGATTTGTATACCATGCGGGATTCGGTTTATAGCCCTATCAAAAATTCTTTTCGTAATGTCAATGTATGCTCATGGTACATTTTTGCATTAGCGCCTTTTCTTGGGGCGCAGCAAATACAGAAAAATGTCTTCTGTCTGCGATAAAATAATTAGCTTTCCCAAGGTGACAAGATAATCTCTGAATAAAGCACTGTATTTTACGTAGAAATTCAGGATTGTATTGATACATGCTGAAAATGGTTTGTGTAGATCCTTTACAAAAGCTTATAATAATCATTTACAAAAGCTTGTTCTAATCCTTATATCTCTTAATAAAAATGTATTATTTTATACATTTTTCTACAGTGCGAAAAAAGTTTTTTACAAAAAACTAGAGACTGAAAACGAGTCTTAAAACCAATAACTTACGTGAAACTCTGTTTTTAACTTTCCTAAGTGAACTAATAGCTATATTAGATCACGATAATTCCTATTTTATATTCAATTATTGTGTTTATCATTGAATTGAATTTGAAATATATAAACTACTCATGAAAAAAGTTTCGGGTCTTTGCATCGATGAAACGATTTCGCAAGAATAACGCCATAATTCAAAAACGGCATTACAGATACTTTATAGATCTGCTGATCTATCTGTAACGACAATATGGCAATGAATTTATATGACAGTCAGAAATTTTCAGTAACAATAGTTAGCATTGCATATTTTGCGGTATCCCAGCAAACGATAGATCAACAAACTGAAAGATGTCACGCAACCAATATACTGATCAAATCGACGTATCCATATCGTTGACAGTTAAATGTCAATTTATCCTTCATTACTGATTCAGCTTTTTGAATTCAGCTTTTCAACTTAGCGTGAAATAACTTCTTAAACCTTTGTAATTGCTCCTTGCGTTAAAATAAATCAAGTTGTTCATAATATGGATTTATGTTCTGTATAAATCCGCAAGATTTTGTAAATACACTTTAGATAAAAAATCAAAATATTTGATAAAATATTCGAAAGAATAGCTTTCTTACTATATATTTGTTACTATAGACAATTTATAATTTTCGAATAAAAAAGATACAGTAATTGCAATTTTTACAAAATTATTATTTTCTTTTTATAAAAAAGATCCAATATTTCTAGAATGCAATTTTTACATTGTAAACTGAAATGTAATCTTTCAAATACGGTTTAATCTGTTATACAGGTAAAATTGTATTGCACTTAAGATTCTTTCGATTGTAAGGATAAAGTACAATAAAGTAGTTGTAATTAAATACACAAATTAAACTGCAAAGTAATAAAATGAAATAATATTTTTTATCTTTCTGAATACTTAATTAGTTTTGTTTAAATTTCAATTACAAATTAGACGGTATGGAAATGACCAACAAAATTAAAGAACATTATCATAATTTTAAAAATTGCAAATATACTTCAATACCGTGGTTTTGAATATTTCTCTCTAATCTATATTTTATTACTGTGGAATTCCATATATCTATCTTATAATAAGTAATTATAACATGTAAGCCTATGCGACCCACATTATCAGCTAAAGCATTTCTTAAACCTAGCGGAAATTGGTTTAATCATTAATTTAATTCTATTATGTATTATCATTATATTATATATTTCATTGTATTATCATTATTATTTAATTAAATAATGCATAAAATTATCTACTTGAATAGGTTGCACTCGTGCAATTGATGGTAATACTCAATAATTAACATTATGTAATTGATTTGATCACCGCAGAAGGTCCAAATGTACACTTACGATATAAACGTTTCTTGTTAGTTTAAATTCATACGGTATTTTCAACAATAAATTTTATTTAATTTAATCAACTTTAATATTTTAATTAAATTTTATTAATTTTATTAATTAATAAACTTTAAAATTTAAATTACATTTTTTTAATTAAATGAACTTTTCGATCTAAATCGGAAAATTCTTATTGATGGATAATAAATAATATAAAAAGTATATTATTTATTATCCATTGAATTATTGTATATTATTGTATATTATAGAACAATCATTTGTTATTATTTAATTTACGTAGACTAAGTAAGCTGATCTGATTTATTGTGCTCATTAAATTAATTGAGCAGCAAGAACTATTATTATTTTATATTTCGCTGATTCTCTGTCATTTGTTAGTTATCTATCTGATGACGCAAACAGTCAGCGAAAAATAGCATATTAATTTGATTTCCCTTGCTGTAGTAATATATTAGATGTAGTATTAGATTACTAATAGTATTATATAACGATTATATAGCAAAATGATCAAAGGTTACTTTATATATCGTTACCTTAACACACACTGAAACATTTCGCTCCAGTTTCAATCTGAATATTTTAGAAATATAAATAAAATCCCTCGTATATCCTGGGCTGCTTTCCAATTTATACTTTAACAAAATATAATTGAATCTATTTATAGATCAGCATATAACTACATAGATTTGTTTCAATGTTAAGGTGCCATTGAATAAGAGTCATGTTCACGCTACTGAAGAGTTCCGTAAAGACGAAACACGTGTCTAGCGTTGTGCTTTGCGTTCGATTACGCATGGTTTGAGTTCATTGGATTACTGAGCGCACACTTGTGGTAAATAGATGTAGTTCGCCCCTGTTTCAATCTGAACATTTTAGAAATATAAATAAAATCCCTCGTATATCCTGGGCTGCTTTCCAATTTATACTTTAACAAAATATAATTGAATCTATTTATAGATCAGCAGAGAACTACATAGATTTGTTTCAGTGTTAAGGTGCCATTGAATAAGAGTCATGTTCACGCTACTGAAGAGTTCCGTAAAGACGAAACACGTGTCTAGCGTTGTGTTTTGCGTTCGATTACGCATGGTTTGAGTTCATTGGATTACTGAGCGCACACTTGTGGTAAATAGATGTAGTTCGCCCCTGTTTCAATCTGAACATTTTAGAAATATAAATAAAATCCCTCGTATATCCTGGGCTGCTTTCCAATTTATACTTTAACAAAATATAATTGAATCTATTTATAGATCAGCAGAGAACTACATAGATTTGTTTCAGTGTGTGTTAAGGTGCCATTGGATAAGAGTCATGTTTACGCTACTGAAGAGTTCCGTAAAGACGAAACACGTGTCTAGCGTTGTGTTTTGCGTTCGATTACGCATGGTTTGAGTTCATTGGATTACTGAGCGCACACTTGAGTAAATATATGTAGTTCGCCCCTGTTTCAATCTGAACATTTTAGAAATATAAATAAAATCCCTCGTATATCCTGGGCTGCTTTCCAATTTATACTTTAACAAAATATAATTGAATCTATTTATAGATCAGCAGAGAACTACATAGATTTGTTTCAGTGTGTGTTAAGGTGCCATTGGATAAGAGTCATGTTTACGCTACTGAAGAGTCCCGTAAGGGCTCTTCAGTAGTGTCAACATGAACACTTCGTAAATCTAATAAGTATGAGTTTATTATAAATTATTTATTTTGTTTTGATAATTTTTATCATATATTTTGAATACGATAATATTTAAATATAATATTCATTATTGATAATATTTATAACTATCAGTTTTTAATATAATACTATTTTTAAATAGTATTTTTAAATACTATTTTTAAATAGCACAAAGTTTATTTTTTGATTGTTCATATATAGTTAGTGCGAAAAATCGCTTGAACCTGTGGTCCAGGAGCCAAAGCTGGCAACGATTGATTATAAAATGATCATATTTGGTGAAGTTGTAGTGCTAATTTAGCATTCTAGATGATATTACTAGAGATTTTCTAGTACATCATGCACTTGATTCATTCGTTGATTGCCGTCTGCTAGTCCTCCTCTGCATCCAGCAGTGAGAGGGAACTGGCACTGATGAGTCATAGTGATGACGAAACGGCATTCGTCATTCTTTCGCGTCGGGCTTATATGATTACTAAAAATTCACGCGGATTTCTTTCGAAATACGGCATTTATACAAAATGGTGTTGCTTGTTAGACTGGACTTTGACTTGACTATATATATGTTGATAGTATCAATAGGGTGGTTATTTGAACCACAGCTTGGGATCCTTGTTTCTGTCAGATTCATAAATATTTCAAAATAAGTAGGTTTATAAAATTTGATCAAGCTTTCTTTTGCAATTTATTTAAAAATCGTTATCGGGTTACCCCTTCGTCAGTAGCACAATATTCAGCGTGATCCTTCTTCAGTAATTTACTTTATATCTTCAATCGTGAAGATTGATTGAAATCGGACAGATGTTCCTTTGATGGGTGCTTATTTATGTATTGACTCGTTGCTATATATTTTATCTATTTATATAAAATCATAAATATAAAAATATATATTAATATATATATTGAATTATAGATATCTAGCCACAACAGTGGAAGCTAATTCGCGACATTACTTTGAAAAAATATCAATATTATTAGCGATGAATAGCATACCTTCGTTCCTGCAAAATTATCAGCTTGAAGATTATTTATCGTCTTTCTGTAATATCTCAGAGCTCTACATTAACGAGAGCTACTCATATATTTAAATTAAAAGTGTTGTAATTTACATATAACGAATTCCAGTATTTTTTACTGAGAAGTCGTCTCATCAGTGAATTTTATCACTCTGAGTCAATATATACGTGTTGGGTGAATCATTTACAGAACATTACTGCACTTTCTTTCATATGCCCTTCTATGATTAAAGAACTGTTGCCTGCTACTGGTGGAGATGCGAAAGGAACATCCTTCAATAACTTCAATGCTAACTCTGACTAATTCATCTTAATATCAGCTACTTAATCAGATATTACAGAAAGCAGAAAAATGTTTAAGCTAAGTCATTACAAAATAAGGTTAACGCACGGTTTTTATTTTAGAAGAGATCGAAAGTGTGAATTAAGATAACTTTAGTTAAAGAATGCGTCACTCGTTTAAATTCTTAATGCAGACTGTATGAAATATCTTATGTGACATTAGTGAACTAGCTTATGTCGCTAGGTGTAACGGTGTAAATAGTCAAAAGAAGAACAAGGCCAAACAAATTTTTGGATGGTTATAAGAATATTGAATTTACTTACCGTGTTATTGCCACTAACAAATTAAAAAATAATTGTTAAATTTATACGGTCAATTATATTGAATATATTTTTTTAGTTTTTGATTGAATGTGAATAATTACGATGCTGAAGCAAATACTATAAAAGAGATATATTCTTTTTAATACTAAATTATACATAATGTAATAATTTTTTTATAGCGGAGATATTGACGAGTTTATAATTTCAACACTTCTAAAGTGAAAATTTATTTTTATATTTAAAATTAAAGTTAGTAGTCAAGACTGTAATTGCTATATTTTATACACATTTTTCATTTATCAACTTTTCTTACTTAATTATCAATAACTAAAGCTATTGAATCTAATTTAAATTATTTAAATTTAATTTAAATTAATTTAATATTTTAAATTAATTTAAATTAATCCAAATATTAAACCTGACAATATTTATCAAATATTAACAAATAATAAACAAATATAAATAATATATACGACAAATATTAACGAATATATACGACAAATATAACGAATATATACGACAAATATTAACAAATATATACGAAAAATATAACGAATATATACGACAATATATACGAAATCATTTTTATTCTAATTTTCAAGCAAGTTTTATAAATTTTTATTTTTTATAACATATAATTATTAGAAATTATCAACAAAATATCATTAAAATATAAAATTTATAATTTTGTTTTCCCAGTAATATGAGCTCTGTCAGAAATACTTAAACTATGTATTCGTGATACGAAATTATTTTTCTGCTAATTTTCAAACAAGTTTAATGATTTTTTATTATAATTTTACAATTTAAAAAATCAACAAAATATTATTAAAAATTTATTTAAGCGAAAAAATTAATGGATAATGAATAATATACTTTGCATTAAAATAATGTACACTAAATAATCGAATTTTATCATAGGAAATACGTCATCAGCGCGTATTTGGTCCAGCTGCTATGTTTGGTCGAGGCATAGGGATCGAAACCTGATAACATAGCAGTTCCTCCTGATGACCTATATCTTTTATATTGACAAATCTTTATTTGTCAATTCATAATAATTGTTTTTTTTTATTTTAATAATAAATTTTAACTTGATATAAATATTAATTGTATAAAATTTTATTTAATTATTTATTATTTGTAATTATTTATCTTTATTTTTAATTTATTTATAGTATAAAATACGTAGGCTCATTTATCATATCTGATTTGATAACTATTTTTTTTATTATGTAGCTGGCTTGTAATACAGTCAGGACGAAAAGGATGAACACTCACGAGCAAATAAATATCATAAAATTTGATATAAATACAATCGTCGGAGTTACAAGTATAATTTATTTAAATCAAGTTTTCGGGTTATGAAACCCTTCAAACTGATTTACCATAAAGCTTCTACGCATATTTCATAATTGTAACAATGACTGCAATTTTTCAATGGTAACAATGACTACACAGGTATACCAATTTAAAATTAACAAATATAATGAAACACAAATATGTTATTTAAGTTTAAAAATATTTTAATTTGTCCTTTATATTTATAAATATAATTTTTTTCAAATGTTATGCTTATAATAATTTCTTATTATTATCAATGTTTAAACGCCCTGAGAATTTAAGATCACATTGAACGTATCACTGGAAAATTTATATTTATTAATGATTGCTATTTAATTGATTAACAGTTATGCTCTAACTATATTGTTACGTTATATTATATATAACTAAATTGCTAAACAGTTATGAGAAATATATTGATAATTATACCAACTGATAATTGTGTTACAGCCTTTTCGATAAAGAAGTTGTATAATTAACGATAATAAAAATTTTCTCACTTCAGATTAAGTTACATTCGTGATTAGGTATGATCAATTTATTTGTCATAATAAAACTTAAATACTCAAAAGATTCCATAATGTAAATATTTATATAATATTTTTGTAAAAATATTTATGTAAATGATATATTATTAAATATTATTCAATATATTATTATTAAATATTTATTAAATAATATTTACGTAAATAAATATTATTATTAAATTTCATTATTTAATGTATTATATTTTATATTATATGGTATGCATGAATGCGCATGCAAAAAATATGTTTCTTGTAAATTTAAATATCTCATCTTTACGATATAAATTAATAGTAGTTTTAGTTAATGTTAATTTAATGTTTATATCTAGATATACACCTTATTTATCATTAACATTGGTTTTGTTAAGAATAAGGCTTTCTGGATAAATTTGCTCACTAATTGAATAGAAATTATTAGAATTAAATACACATATCATCAATGTATCGAAACATATATTTCATATATTCATATTGTTTAGATTTAGTTTTTACACAGTTATGAACAAATTCATATTCTATAAAGCTTAAAAACAAGTCAGCTATAATTGGGTTACTATTACCACCCATTGGAACATCTTTTACTTGTTTAAATATAGATGTCCCTACTTTTAAATAATTTTGATTTATCAAAATATTTAAGGATTCTATTAATTCAATTTTATCCATATATTTATATTTACTCGATGGTTTAATTTTTGTTAGATAGGCTTTATAGTTCTTACAAAATATATATGTATATCTCTTTCTGAATATAAGATTAATTAATTTTACTAACGCTTCTTTAATATCTACTAAATCTAGATTTGTATAAAGCGTACTAAAATCGTATGTATTTATATTTTAAAAATTTATTCCTTTTGTCTGTTCTAAAAATTCTTTTGTAGAATAAATACTGAAATAGTGTTTTATACCAGTTTTAATTTCGATTACCTTAGTGGTTTTAATGTACATTTAAACGCACTACATATGAACTGAGGTATTATTGGATTTTTATGTAACTTTGGATTTCAATATAATATAGGTATAGTTTTATTATCTGATTCAACCTTTATACCCTTTTTATCCATTATAGAACAGTGACTTGTAATAATTGTTTCAAAACTCAACTCACTACGTTCATATGTTGGATTTACATTTTAAATCATTAGAATTAACCTCTTTCATTAGTATATCATAATAAAGCTTTTTGCATATGAAGACAAAGTTATTACTAGCTTTGTCAATAGTTGTTATTATATAGTTATCCTTTAATTTAGTAAGTTCTTTATACATATCTTTATTAATTTTATCTTTCCTCTTATAATTGTTTGTTATTTTCATTTTATTTTTAATTTTATCAAATATATAATCTTTTCAAATTTTTGTCTTAGATATATTCGAGCTTTCACTATTAATCAGCTTACTAAAGTAATCATTTAAGTTATTATATAACGAATTGTAAATTTTATTTTTGTCGTTGTTATTATTTAATCTATATTTATACCCTTTTGATAGCAGCTTTCTTAATTCACAATTTTCAATTAATTCTAGATTATGGGTACATATATGTTCATTTATTTTATCAAAACTAAGACTTTTACAATTGCATTATGTTTCCATTATGTTTCTAATATTATCGTTACATATTGATTTTAATTCTTTATTATAATTACAAATTTTTCGTTCCTAATGGTGGTAGGAATTTATACCTTATTTTAGGAATATATTTACTTAAATCTGACCCTATTATTTCTTTACTTTTAGAATTATTTAAAAGTCCGGCCATATTTATGTTATCTATACATTTATTCATGAAATTTATGGTTAATGTATATTTTCTATTGTTATTATTAACATTTATTGTACGCATATAGTATTTTGTATTACAATAACTGTCTTTTATACAACTTAGCCTATCATAGTCGTAAATTAATTTTTGAGTTATTGAACATATGATATCTTTAGAAGAACTTCTTATATTTACATAAAGATCTTTTAGCTTATTATCACTTAAAAGTTGTTTTAATATTTCTAATTGTTCATTTATATACATATCTTTTTTAATATTTTTAACTCTATTTTTCCTATTCATTTTATCACCATGACTTCTTGGTTTGCGTTTAACCGGATTATTATAATATAGTTGTTTATTATGTATTATACTTCTTCTGCCAATTCCTTGTACCAGTCATTTAATCCTAACGGGTACATGGAATTAAGCGTTTTAATCCAAAAATCTTCTTTTTCTAATAGTTTTTGATTTAATATTGAAATGTTTTCTTCGATAATATGTTCTAAAATAAATAATTTACAGTTTTTAATATCATGTCCTATTAATCTCATATGTTTATGAAATATAGTTTGACTATTATGCTGTATATTATATATGTGTTGCCTAAACCTAGTTTTTAACATTTGATATGTTTTTCCTATATATTGCAATCCACATGTACATTGTATTAGATACACTACACCTGCGGTATTGCAGTTACAATTATTATTAATATTTAATGAAAAACATTTGTTTGTCGTATTACTTACAATACAATTATTATTAATAACATTACAAACTATACAATTTTTCTGTTACATTTAAAAGATCTAAAATTGAAATCATTAGTACTTACGTATTTTTCCAATATGGTTGAGTACATGTAACTTTTAAGTCATAATTTTTAACGTTGCTTTTTCGGTGTCGCCACCTAGTTTAGTTGACTCAGACTAAACTTACAACGGGCCATCCAGCAGCATCTGACAGGGGGCTGCCTGCTTAAGGCGGTTGCAGGCTGGAACAAGATCTATAAAGATCTACCACCTTCACTCCACGCGCTACGCGACCTAGCTATTGGCCATTACCTAGGTCTCTTAAACGTGATCACGTGAAGCAGTTTACATTTTAAAGTGTAAACACCTTGGGATGCAAACTTCTCCTTTCTAATTAATAATTCATCAAACTTGTTTAAAAATAAGAAATAATAATAACGTTGTAACTAATAATACATAGTTTCAGTATTTCTGACAAAGGTCATATTACGGGGAAAACAAAGTCCACAGGTCAATAATAACATGTCAGTAGAACAAATCAAATCAGCTAACTGAGTCTACGTATTTAATATAATTATAAAATAAACAAAACATAATAATGCTAAATCAAAATTTATTAATTTATTTTGAAAATATTAACTTAATGAAAATATATCAAAATATATTGATTAATTATACAAATTAATCAATAAAATCCAAAACATTTTGTATATAATGAAAACAATTTTTAGGTAAACTTTACAAAAATAATTAAATTCACAGTGAATCTTTAAAATGTATTTTTATCTACCGATTAGCAATAGGAAAAGTTGTGCAATACGACCGTAAAAAATCGATATTATAAAAATCAATTGCTTACCTGATACCGCCAGTATTAATGATAAACTGACACCAAAGCTGGGCTTATAATAGTCATGACGATAAAAGGATGAACTTTCATAAGCAAATGAAATATTAAAATTTGATGTAAATACTTTCGGGTTATATAATCCTTCAAATTGATCTAACATCCAGCTTCTACGCTTGTTTCACAATAATACGAACAATAGAATCCGGTATAGTACTCAGTAAACTGAACAGAAGCTGATAAACTTATTCGAAAGTACGTGATAAAATGTGTAAGTGCTTTGCGGACATTGACTGCAGTTCAAGTTCAATGATTAGAAACAGCGACACGGGAAGGAGATATCCAGTAAGAAGTCGACAAACTGGAAGATAGCGTGTTGAGTAACATATGTAGATCGTGTACGTATAAATATATCTACGAGGTTAAATAAAAACTAAAAGATTTCTTCAAAATACACTATCCTTAAAAATTTGAATGAAGGCAGATGGATCCGCTTCTCATAATATTACATAAGGATGCAAACATTTGGGAATTGAGATGAATGATAGCAGGCCACCAAAACAACGACGACCAAAACAACAATCGACATAAAAATATTTACACGAAAAATGAAGGGAGTTTATTGTTTTTCGTTGTAGATAATACTGTATAGGTCACATCGTTTATTCGAATAAACCAAGTTCTCGACTACTAGTCGAGAACTTGGCATATAACATCAGGCATATATCTGCTAAAATAAATGCATTTTACAAACAAACAATTATATCACTAATAATTCTTTCTTCTGGGACTCGTCAGTAGTAAGAACATGAGTATTATCTATTGATATATAAACACTAACGATGACAATTTTGTTTTGCACTATTGACGTAGTTCTACTGTTTTTACTTAATAAAGATAATTAAGATGGTTTAATTAAGATATAATTAAGATATATTGCAATGATTTTGAAATGATATTGAGTAGTATTTGATTTAAGTATATTGGGGATAACAATGTTCCTCATCTCCAAGGCAATTTTGTGAGAATTGATTAATCAGCGTTCGCGTATATCATTTAAATGTTACAGATATATTGTCTTAAATGTTTAAGCAGCGTAGATAGTTGAAACAACTTTCCGACAAATTCAGCATCTTCTCTTTTGGATGTCCCATATGAAGCAACAAGAGTGAAGAAATTAGAACTAAAGTATATAACAAACCAGTAAAACCTAAAAAAATGTACATTCATCTAAAATACTCACATCCATCCTGGATGAACATTTGTATCACAAATTTGAAAAAAAACGCCAGAATTCTAAACATCTGCAGCTCAACTGAATCTTCTTTTTATTCTTCAGCCTTTGTCCTGCTTTTAGGCAGGGTCGGCTATGTGAGATTTAGCCCTCCATTTCGCTCTATTTTCGGCTTGGTCTGGATGAAGTCCAGCTGCCTTGAGATCAGTGTGAAGGCCATCTAACCATCGGTGCTTGGGTCGACCTCTCGGCCGTTTGCCTATGATCTCATACTTTAATGCGGTCTTTGCAAGGGAATAATTTTCACTCCGCAACACGTGGCCATACCACCGGAGTCTGGCCTCTTGCATTTTATTTACGATAGGGGCGACGCCGTATCTTCGGAGGATGTCCATATTTCTCACGTGGTCATACCGGGTAATTCCACTTATCCACCGCAGCATTTTGGTCTCCATGGCCGCAAAGCGTCGTTCCGCTGCCTTGGTAATAGGCAAGCACTCTGTGCCGTACATAGCCACAGGGCACATGATTGAGCGGTAGATCTTTGATTTCAGGTGATCCTTGATGCGACGGTCACATAAAACACCGTCGTCGCTATTTTGTCCACGCTGAGCTTATTCGTGCATTGACTTCATAAGTCACGTCGCCGCTCGCCGAGAGTATGGTTCCGAGGTACTTAAACCGGTCCGTTCGTCTCAGGTCAGAGCCATTAATATTGATGGTGCCACTTTCATGTGGGTCTGTTGTGAGGTATTCGGTCTTGTCTAGATTAAGTCGTAGTCCGTATTGTGCGAGTCGATTATTCCATACAGTAGTTGATTCCTCCAGGTCCTTTTTGTTGTCCGCCGCCAGCCAGACATCGTCAGCGTAAAGAATGGTATATGAAATCGACTTTTGGATATCACGCATTATAGCGTTCATAACTGTGTTGAATAATGCCGGTGAGAGAGCACTTCCTTGATGGACCCCCACTGATATTTGAAATGGCTGTGACATTCCAGCTGCGCTTAGAACCCGACTTTCGGTATTCTCGTAGAGCAGCATCACCCATCGGATTAGATGTTCCGGGACTTGATGCTGACGCAGCGCATACCATATAAATTCATGTGGTACACGATCAAAAGCCTTTTCCAAATCCAAGAATACAACGTGGAGCGGATGATTTTCCTCCAAGTGTTTTTCTAGGAGCAGTCGTGCTGCGTGGATAGCGTCAGTGGTGCCACAGTTTTTTACGAATTCTGTTTGGTTTACGGTGATATCAACAATGTCACGGATACGCTTATCTAGAATTCGTTCAAATATTTTCATCGTTTGCGAGAGCAGTCTAATTGGACGGTGACTTGAGCAGTCCGATGCGTTCCCCTTCTTTTTCCATATTGGTATCGTGGTGCTGCTCTGCCAGTCGCTCGGTATCCTATACTCATCAATAATCTTGTTGAAGAAACTGGTTAGCCAGGGGATTGGGTCCCAGCTTTTGGCTTTCTAGAGCTCAGTCGCAATGTCGTATGGACCTGTGGCTTTGCTAGTCATCATACGCTTTAATGCATCTTTCACCTCGTCCTCACTTATTTGAGGTAACGGACGGACGTTTCTGCAACTTTTGGGATCGGTAGATGCGGCAACTCTTCATTTGAGATTTCCTCAAAATGATCACGCCATCTATCTCGAACTTTCTGTCGATCAATTATTAGTTTGCCATCTCTTACATTAATGCAATAAAACTTTTCGATGTCCTGCGTGTTTTGATGCCTTCGCTTCACAAGCCGAAATAGGTCTCGTTCACCATCGCGCATATCGAGTCTTTTGTGCACCTTATCGTAGTGTACAGCTCTGGCAATCGCAACGGCCTTTTTGAGTTTCTCTTGGCTAGGTGGTATGCATGCAAGTTTGCCTGTGTCTTGTCGCCGAGATATATATGGAACATTCTTTTCTTATCCTTGACTTTCGATTTCACATCTTCAGTCCAGAGCCACGTATCGCGCTTAATTTATCTTTTACCGGCTTTTGTACGACCAAGTGTCTTATCCACTATGGTATGTACTATATGTGCAGTCTTGCTCCACGTTTCTTCAACTGTGGTTACTTCGGGAAGCCGTATCCTCGAGATTATCTCTGCTTCCCTATCGCCAAAATTCCACCATTTGGTTCTTGATGGTCCCGTGCGATTTTCCATCACGTTTTGCTGCGGTGGCTTGATTTTCATGACTGCAATTATTGGGCGGTGTTGCGTTGTTAGTGTCTCGTATGGTAAGGCCTTGACATTAGTTACAGTGGACAAGTTTTTACGCCGCACGAGAATATAATCGATTTGGGTTTTAATGTTCGTGTTGTAATATGTTGGGAGCTGCGTGGATCGCTTGATGAACCATGTATTGGTAATAACGAAATCATGCGAGTCAGCAAACTCAATTATTCGTTCTCCATCCTTATTCCGTCGACCATAGCCTTTGCCACCATGGCATGGAGATCCATCAGCAGTCTGCCCGACATGTCCGTTGAGATCTCCAGCAATTATGATGAGGTCTGCAGGAGAGATTTCCCGTGTGTGAGCGTCTAGCGTTTCCCAGAAGGCATCTTTCTCCATCTCACTGCGTCCAGTCTGTGGTGCATATGCGGAGAAAATGTGAGCTATGCGGTCCGCAGTTGCAATGCTTATTTTCATGAGTCGATCGGTGTAGCGACTGACCTCCATAACTGAATCACGGAGTCGATCAGAAATTGCAATACCTACTCCGCTGCTAGTTCCGACCGTACCATAGTAGAGAAGCTTGTAGCCACTGTTACCACGTTCCTGCTCCATATTGTAGCTTTAGATTCGTTCCACCGTGTTTCCTGCAGTGCACAAATATCTATGTCTTCGTCTCAGCATTGATGCAATCTCCTCAACGTTACCAGTGAGAGTACCCACGTTCAGAGATGCTACACGAATATTTTCGCCTGACGTCTCCTTATTCTTTTGGACTTGCTTGCTTGTGCCCCGACGCCGTCCTTGCGTCAGGAACCCTCGTATATTTTTCGGCCGAGCCGGGACCCGCCCTGCCGCGTCGATTACGGTGTACGCCCTAGTCCCAGTGCAAACATTGGAAGGCTTTTCTGTCATGATGCGTCGATTTGATTTTGTGACTGGCCTGTCGCAACAGCCTATCGTCAACCACAGTTATAAGCGGTGGGCCTAGCCGGTACTAAACCAATAGAATAACTTGTCCGGCAACAAGTGGCAGATCCTTATTTAATGGCGGGATCGACTCGCCATATCATAGCGTTAAGCCCGCATTGGATGAATGGATTTTTATAGACGTAAAGCTGTCACGCTTTACGACGCCATCGCGATAACGCTACTGCTTGCTGTCCGCGACTGCTTATTCGTCAAGCCGAAGCTCGCTTATACCGCAGCTAGCCTGCATATCTGCAGGAGAATTAGATTCCAATATAATATAGGTATAGTTTTATTATCTGATTCAACCTTTATACCCTTTTTATCCATTATAGAACAGTGACTTGTAATAATTGTTTCAAAACTCAACTCACTACGTTCATATGTTGGATTTACATTTAAATCATTAGAATTAACCTCTTTCATTAGTATATCATAATAAAGCTTTTTGCATATGAAGACAAAGTTATTACTAGCTTTGTCAATAGTTGTTATTATATAGTTATCCTTTAATTTAGTAAGTTCTTTATACATATCATTGTTAATTTTATCTTTCCTTTTATAATTGTTTGTTATTTTCATTTTATTTTTAATTTTATCAAATATATAATCTTTCCTAATGTTTATCTTAGATATATTCGAGCTTTTACTATTAATCAGCTTACCACAGGAGAATAATATATCATATCATAGAGACCATAGATATCAAACACTCTTAAATAGATATACTCGTCCGGTATGCTTCTTGGAGGCGGATCAATTGGTTTTATGTCTGAGATGGACCACTCAAATGAATGGCTCAATTAAATGGTTGGTTAAACTTTGAAAGGAGTTGATACAAAAAAGATACGCTTACGTGAATTTATAGTGTATTGATAAGGTTTTACATTTGAAATTGAGCGATAAAACAGAATCGAAAACATAAAAAACATTTATGTCTGTATAGTTTTATTGGAACAAAGAAGAAAATAGTTTCCATTTATTTGAAAACATACAATATTTCGATCGTTCCTACTATCATCATCAGGATTACAATAAAATGTTCACAAAATTTCGTTTTTTACATTTATACAAAAGTACAAGCGTTGATGTGCCCCGCATTTCCGCTTCTTAAAAAGGAAAAGAATAAAATGAATTAAAATGAATAAGAAAACACAGAAAAACAAAACATGCATACAACATAAATTGAACATCACACATTTTAAGCAAAAAAATTTAAAGAAAAGAAAAAGAAAAGAAAAACAAAATCATAAAACAAAATAAAAGCAAAATCATAAAACAATTGATAAAAACATACGAATCGAATAATTAAAATAATGTAATAATAGAGTAATTAATTATAATTTAATCTAAATTAATAAAAAAATCTTAGAACAAGGAGTAAGGATGAATATGTAAATTTTTATAATAATTTTATTGATCATATTTAATATTATCATAGTAATATTATATAATATTCAAAATAATCTTTTCAATTTGCGTTCGGAGAGACTGTAATCATCAGTTGGCTCTTTCTCAGAGAAAAATAAGAAAAATAGTTTTATTTTGCTCGGAGAAAGAGCCAACTAATGATTCGCATAAATATTTTATTATTTTACGAAGTAGTAAAATAATTAATCAATATTATCATAATATTATATTCAATAAAATATTAATATTATAATTAATATTAATATTAATATTAATATCATAATATTATATGCAATAAAGGTTTATTATGATTCAAATAATATGATATAATTACGGTACAAAGTTCTAAAAATACGCAATATTAAAGTCAAACTGTATAGGTTTATTCAATTTATCGTATAAACGGAAGGTAAATTACTCGTACACACTTTCTTGTTTCTTGATCAAACTCATTTCAGTTAACATTTAGGAGAATCACCAAAATGTTTTCTCTATTTACTCGTTCCATGGTGAGCATTCGTTACTCCGAGGGCATGAATTCAGATTTTTTCTTCTCTCGTAACTTGTTGTGTAGCCAGGCGCATATTTGTCCAATACAATTGACCAGTACACTGTTATTTTGCCGTCTTTTACTATGGTTAAACAGTCAATGCCTATCATATGCAAAGTTGCCCAGACGATAATTTCATAAGGCTTGATTGGTCCAGTAAGATGGTTGGGATAGGGTACCTTTGGTGTTCGGTTGGTACATATAATATGTTCTAGTAACTCCTCGACGTGATCAAAAGATTCCGCTTCGCTTACTTCCTTTTTAAAAAATAAAACAGTGTAGTCTTCGCGATTTGATACATACTGCTGATTTTGGTAATATTTAAGGAGTTCATCAGCTGCTACGTTAATGGTAGTGCTGTTAATCCACAGCACTTGCACATCATGTATTAGCCTGTATGTATTGATCATATCATAGAGACCATAGATATCAAACACTCTTGAATAGATATACTCGTCCGGTATACTTCTTGGAGGCGGATCAATTGGTTTTATGTCTGAGATGGACCACGAAAATACACTTATTGGGAAAAGCACCAACAACATGAGAAAGTATAATATTGCAAAATAAATTATTATTTTTCTAACCTAGAAAATTAAATATCGATAACGATGAACACGTATCCATGGATACAATAATTAATATTTCTTCTTTATTACATCACTTATAAAATTAATTTTAATATACAATCCGTTATAATTTTACCTCGATATCCTTGCTTAAATAAAATTTGAAAGAAGCATACGACTATAATCATAGAATCGATGTGCAAAAAATAAGGATATCTGAGTGGCACATGTGTCATTTTAAATTAATGTCATTGACACATGTGTTATTTTAAATTAATGTAAAATTTATTTAGCATTAATTAATGCTCATTAATATCTTAAATAATTAACATATTAATAATATGAATAATTATAATTATAATTATATAAATAAGCTTATGTTCAAACACGTTAATTTCGTCCCTTGCACATGTTGACCAGGAAGTCCATCCTTTCTACGACATAAACGGCTGAGTCGTGTGCGGTTGCTAGGCGTATCTGGAAAAGAATCCGGGACATTTTCAGACGGCGCTGCACTTTTTAGCTGTTGGCACTAAGTTCGACGACAGATCTATTGCTATAGCTAAAGATCTGTCGTCGATTTTAATGTCTGTTTTTCTTTATTTTGTTTTTCTATTTTGTTTCTTTATTTATTCTTACTGCAAGTGAAATTTAAAAACAAATTAGTGTTTATTGAACATGCTCCGAAATTCCAAATTAAAAAATGGATTAACATCATTTATTTTTAATGTACCGAAGCCATTCGACTTCTGCACCGATATTGAGCCAAGAGGCTAAAACCTTAATTGTTACAAATATAGATACAGCCGTTAAATATAACGAGTCTGATTGCCTTGGTGTCATTTATTATATTATGAAAGTTTATTATGATGCTCATCAAACAATAGTGTAATATGATATAATCACTGAGTAATGTTAGATAAGTAGGCGTTTAAAGCAATAACTGTAATATAAGGTTTAGGTTCGTTTCTAGATTGAACACAGCGGCATAGCGAAATTTATAATAATTTTGTATTTTTTAAGTGACTTCTCAAAACGGAAAACTTACTATTCATTATAACATGTTTTTAGTGTTCTATTTAAAATATATTAATTTAAAATATATAGGAACGAGACAGCAACAAAACATTGGTTTCAATTATATTCTATTAATACGTAAAACCATTGCTCATTGGCAAATGCGAGAATGAACATTCGTTCGAACGAGAATTTACGGATACTTAAAATTTATGATAAACAGGTATTTATGTAACAGATTAACATATTTTGATCCTCATAAATTATTTTTACAATTAGAATTAGTAATTTCAAGTTTCGTAGTTTAAATGGAAAACTATCCAATACATTTAGTTAAATGATAAAAAAAGATTTATTTTAACGTGGCAAATGCGTGCCAGCGCACGCTTACATGACCACAACAAAACAAGACTGTGAATCAGGTGTCGAGAAGGTGTGAACGGAGGAGGTGTTTGAATGTGATAAAGGAGGGGCGCGGCGGACGTCGAGAGGGAGTTGATTCCAGGCGAGTGAGGCGGCGACGAGGAAGGATCGGAGACCGTAGTTGTTGGAGTAATTAGGAACGTGGAGTAAGAGGGTATGACAGGAACGAAGCGATAGCGAGGTGGGGCGAGTATCGTCTAAGAAAGGAAGGTTGATGAACGATGGGGAGCCGACAGCGATGAGACGAAAAGTAACGAGAAGAAGGCAGAGTTTGATGCGGATGTGGATGGTGGGCCAGGAGAGTTGGGCAAAATATGTAGATGTGTGGTCGAAGCGACGGAGACGAAAGAGCACTCGAACGGCGGTGTTGATTATTCGTTGTAGGGTTAGGATGATGGATTTTGGAGAATTGGCGAAAAGGCTAAGGCAGTAATCGATTTTAGGGAAAAGAAGCGATGAAAGAAGAGACATACAAGAACGGAAGTCGATAAGGGGGTGGATACGGCGGATGTCACGGAGAATTAAGTTAGATGAGCGGACCTTGTCACGGACGAAGGGTTTAAGGGAAAGGTGATCATCGAAATGGAAGTCTAAGAAAGTGAGATTGTGGACTATGGGAATGATCGATGAAGCAAAATATACAGTGGGAGGAGATATGTTTGGTTTACGGGGGAGGATCCACATTATTTTAGACTTTTCGGGGTTTTGAACGAGATGGAGATTGGAGAGACGTTTGTAGATAGAAGAAAGACAGTTGGAGGCAGAAATGCCGATATCGTGTATGCGATGTGCGGGTGCATGAGCATAGATTAGAATGTCATCGGCGTATTGCATGACCTTAAAGGAGTAAGGTTTGATAAACGGAGATAGATCGCCAAGCAGAAGAGAGAAAAGCAGGGGACCTAGGACTGAACCTTGTGGGACCCCGCAAAAAATAGGGATGGGAGGGGAGGATGATGAATTAGAACGGTTGCGAAAGGAACGGTCTGATAGATATGAGTCAAACCATGCTACGGAGGAGGAAGAAAAGCCGTAATCATAATGAAGGCGAAAATTTTTCAGGATAAATTATTAATGAATTCGGATCGGTAATTAAATATTAACAAATTACTTTTGTTAATATTTTGTAATGAGCCGAAACTACAACGTAAAGATTGGGTTAATTTGATAGAATGGTGTACATGCAAATCTGCTTTCTATTTCAATAACAATATTTACACACAAATTGATGGTGTGGCTATGGGTTCCCCATTAGGGCCTTCACTTGCTGATCTCTATATGACAAAATGGGAATGTAATATACACAATAGGGTGCAAAGCTTGAAGCATTGGTATAGGTATGTCGACGATGTCTTCGCCGTGCTTGATACAGACCCAAAAATAATAGGTCTAGAGGAAATACTTAACAAACATGACAAGGCAATTCAGTGGAAAGTTAATTGTGAAGACATGGAAAATGTAATAAATTTCCTAGATGTTAAAGTGTTAAGACGTAATAACATCATCTTAACAGACGTTTTTAGAAAACCGAATATCCCACATACGCTCACTCCTTGGACCACATATATCCCGGAAGGATACAAAATTTCAGCGGCCAGCTCTTTGTTCAGAAGAGCCCTGACGGTATGCAGTAACAGAGAATACAGACACAGAGAGTATAGGAGAATAAATTGCATATTAAGGGAATGTCAATATCCGGAATGGGCTATAAAACGGTCTTTTACAATTGCGATAAGGGCAAGCCAGTTGCCTAGAACGTCGACGGCACAGCTAGATATGAAACACGTTAAATCAACGTTCATCAATAATACTTTAAAGAGACGATTGTCGAAGTTAACTTCAAAGTTTAAGAACAGTATAAAAGTGTACTACAAAACTGGTGCGAGACTTAGTGGCATTTTTCAAAGGAAACCAGTTGCAGCATCACAATGTGTAATTTATACCATTCCGTGTTCAGATTGTGAGAAGACCTATGTTGGACAAACTAAACAAGGTTTAAAAAAGAGAACGTACCAACATAAGTACAACCTGAAGAAAAGTGATACATCTTCAGCAATATTCAATCATGTTATTGAGACCGGCCACAACATTGATTTTGAAAGCACAGATATTCTACATAAAGAAAAACAGTTAGGACGTAGGCTCGTTTTGGAATCATTGTACATTTCCATCTTTCCTACAATGGAAGGAAATAAATCCAACTGGTCCTTAAAATTCCCTCCACAAGACGTACAAAAAGATGTAAACTGTAAACTTGCTAAACATCGTGATAAGGTTGCCAAAATGAAATCAGCTATTGCCAATGGGGCTATAACTTAGTTACATTATTTTTAATGGAATTTTCTTTTTGTGTAATATTTTTCTTCTATTTTTAGATTGAAAAGGACTGCTAAGTACAGTCGAAATATCAAATAAATAAAGTTCTTTTTGTATTCTCGGGGATGGTTCGCAATAAAAAAAGTTACTTTTGACCCGAAAGCAATTCTCAACGATATTAACAAATTACTGAAAGATTGATTCAGAATAGATTTTTCAGGATATCTAATGTTTGCAAAATATTAAATCCATAAAATTTCAACTAAATGAACACACGTTTTAATTAAAAAAAACTATGACCAGTTTTAAAACTGTTTTCTATTTATGTAGAACAAATTAAAGTTTTTTTTAAATATTAAAGCAGCTACTGATGCCACCTTCAGGACCATAACTTTTCAAATGAAAAAAAGCAGCAGGTGCTTAAATATTGCCACGAGTTAAAATGTTGAATTGCAAAAACCTTTACTTTGCCGCTTGCTTAATACTCTATAAATGATGAATGTTTTGGATTTAAAATAATGCATGTTTTTTTTATTTATTTCCGTTTGCTAAATATTAATATTATTAATATATTATTACTTAATAAATTATTAAATGTATAAATTATTAAAATAATGAAAAACAAAATAGAAAAAACTTATAATTGCTAAATTTCCATAGTATAAGTTTGATTAAAATACGAGTTTAACATAATCTACTGCACATGCGCAGTTAACCAAGCAAATGACCATTTAAGATTGGTGAGTAGCAATCGAAACGCTTTTGTCCATAAATCCAATTTATTTCCATGATACCTAAGCAAAGACAATGCAAAACCTTACAAATCCAATGAACTAAGTACAAAAATACAATAAGTCAATTACAGTAAGGATGAACCATATCGCTCACAAGATATAGTTCTTATAAGATAATCCATATCGCTTATACGATAGTTTAAAAAGATATATATATATCCATATATTTGCATATTATTATATATATGATGTATTTGTGATAAAATAACTATATAATAAAATCACTATTGGATCACTGCGCGATCCAATAGTGATTTTATTAGAGTTATATATATTGATGTCACAAATACATCATATACATATTAATACATAGAAAGCATCCGTAAAAATATCTCGGAACGATTTTTTATCACCCGTAAAAGGATATCGGGATGATCGCAGGAAGCATCTTGTTAAGAATGATCTCGCAAAAACAAATCACAACGAAAACTAGCGCATTGGCGCATAGGCAGTATTTGAATTTTTGCTTAAAGAACGAATTGTCACAAATTTTGTCAATGCAAGTAAACGTGTTCTTCTTTTATAAAAAATGATACGTAAGTATTATCACAATGAAATAGCAGTATTAGAGAAATGCAACTAAGATGCACCAGAATTCTAAATGATTTTTACTTTGCTATATGTACAAGTTTACCTGGTAATATTTATGAAGAGGAATACTTATTGCTGAATTTTAGAAAAAATGTCTAAAATTATAACGGTTACTCGGACGTTCTGTTACTTTAGATGAATTACATACGACGAAACGTTCCCGTTGTCGACGACTTGTGACACTTTACAAAATACAACTTATTATTTTTTCAAATACGTGTTTCAACAGAAATCGCTTATATAACCTGATATTATTAACCTAATTAATTTGTTATCCCGACCCCCTTGCATCTAACTGAATTGAACAGTAATACACAACACGATTTTCCGATAAAATGCTTAAAGCAGAACGAAATGTTTAATTTTTAGAATTTCCAAACATTAGTAATTCTCAATGTTCACAAATATTTTAATTAGCAGGCATATAAATTCCCACATTTAGACGTATATTTGAAAAATAAAATGACTTAAACGCCGGTCATGGACAGCACTATTTAATTAAAAATTGAGAAAGATTTTTTAACCTGGAAGAATCTTCTTTAAAGCTAAAAACAAATTTAGCATTTCAAAGTTGAAAAATTTAATTGTTTGATTTATAAATTTCATTTATACTATTTATAATCTTTAATTTGAGCGTTTGAATAAAAATTTGTATCAGTCGAAAACAGTTTTTTATAACCTTCGAAGGATATGTTATTTTACCGAATGATTATACTACCAAGGCATAAATTTAGTTATCACAAAACATTCTTTCGTAATTAAGTCATTTGCTTAGCTATAGCAAACGGATGACATTTTTATCTAGCACAAAAGAATTTAGATAAATCTATATAATTATATATATGATATAATAGTATCAAATTATATATATTATAATTTTTTAAAAATACGTTTAATTATATAAAAATATTATATAAAACTATTACATCATACTATTATGTAAATTAAAATAAAACATCGAAGCAATTTATTTTTGAAAATACGCCTCAAAAAATTGTGCGTTATGCATAAATAATATCCTTGAAGAAGTTTCTTACCTTTTAAATAAGAACATATTTAATTAAGATATTAAAATAACAAATGACTAACTTTAAACTATAACGAGACTGAGTAGAATCGATCAAGTAATGCGAATCAATTGTATATGGAAACTTAAATTGACTATCAATACTATTCACTTTCACGATAAACTAAAAGCAATTGAAAAACCAATTGAAGTTAATGTTGTGAATTAGCAAGATAATTTGGAACTTAATAATCTAGTGTAATTAACATGAAATGCAAGTGCCCGTTATTTGATACGGTAATGCATAAGTTCTTACAAAAATATAAATACACAGCAATTTATGTCATACGCTGATTTGTAAATTTGAATATTTATTAAACAGAGTTTGAATTTACAACGACTATATTTATGAACAACAGAGTCTGTTCATATTTTTTGAACAGAGTTTGAATTTACAACGACTATATTTATGAACAACAGTCTGTTCACATTTTTTTAAACAGAGTTAGTACAAAGCTATCAAATAATATTGTGTAATATTTAATATTATTTAATTAAATTTATTTGGATTTGTGATATCTATTAGAAACTTAGTTATTTGCATCGATTATTATCAAGAACTAAGTAAAATAGCGTTAGATATTAATAAGTTAAAAATAATACTGAAATATTTAACTTTAATAGATGATGAAACTTAAGATCCAGCTGAAGTTAATGCAAGTAATAATGATATTTTTTGCCAAATTTAAAGCAGCATTTTGGTTTTGCGCAGAAAAAATAACTAAATTTTTATTAGAAATTTAGTTATCTACATCGTTTTTTATCAAGAACTAAGTAAAATAAACTAATTTTGTAGTTAAGATATTGAGCCCTGCAAATTTTTATCAGTTCTTACTGCATAAAAATTATTAAAACTAATTAATCTTAACGAAGTATTTTATATATCTACAAAATTGCAAACCAATTATCTACAAAACAATTGAAATATTTATTTTAAAATAAATTTAATGAAATTTATTTTAACTGAAATGTTAATTTATTATAACAAATCAGAACTTCATAGAATTAAATCTTTGCCTTAATTTTATTGTTCCTTGAATTTACTTTTTACTTTTAATACCTTTTTACTTTATAAGTAAATACCTATTTACTTTTTTACTTTTTTAGTAAAACAGAAATTTTCAAGTTGTAAGTTTTAATTTGATTTTTATCAAATTGTAATTTGAAATTAAACAATAAATTAGCGATTAAATAATATCCTGACGAATTAATTTCATTTACAAAATAAATTAAAAAATCAATTAAAAAACTGGGGGTATCGAAAATGCGTTTTGGTAATAATAAATTACAAAAAAGTAATTATTACGCTTTTAAATTTATTATATAATCAATATAACACATAGTTAATGTGTCTAATATTTCAAATTAGCAAAATGCTAACAAATAATTTTAATGTCGTTTATATTGTAACTAGCGATTTATACTATTTCGTTATTATTAAATCTATATTTTAACAAAATTTTATATCTTTTATAATATAAAGTTGAGTTCTATAGAATTCTAGTTTGATCTATTGAAAAAATTAAACTAAAAAATATTTAAATAATAAATCTAAATTTAGAGTTAATGTGTCTAATATTTCAAATTAGCAAAATGCTAACAAAATATGATAATTTTAATGTCGTTTATATTGTAACTAGCGATTTATACTATTTCGTTATTATTAAATCTATATTTTAACAAAATTTTATATCTTTTATAATATAAAGTTGAGTTCTATAGAATTCTAGTTTGATCTATTGAAAAAATTAAACTAAAAAATATTTAAATAATAAATCTAAATTTAGAGTAATATCTAAAGTTAAGTATCGACATATAAAAGTGATACCTGTTTAAAGCAATTGAGTAGAGCAACTAGACCGCTATCAAAGCTGAGAAAACAAAATATTAAGGAATAACAGCGACAAAAATTATCATTACGAACTCAGAATTCCAGAAAACTATCTTCCGATGAGAATTATACAATGGAAGCTTCTTTATTTTTGCGTTTGAGAGTTTCTCTTCAACATACGAATAATTCGCAAGTGGGCACACATTATATCTTCAATTCAAATTGTTCAGGTTAGGCCAATTATCATGATTTGAAAATATCTTCAATTCAAATTGTTCAGGTTAGGCTAATTATCATGATTTGAAAATATTCATAGCAATTTAAAAATATATTGATACCAATATATTTATTACTTGTTTATATATTTATTATACGTTTATTATAAATATATTTAATATATTTATTATATAGTTATCATCATTATAATATACAATTAAAGTATACAAAATAGGGATATTAATGTGATGTTACATGATTTGTTATAAGAAAATAAAAAATTTATTCCAATTTTTTTTATAAAAAAAATTGAATAAAAATATAAAAGACAATTAATTATAAGAAAATAAAAAAGAAAATAAAAAATGTGCGGAAAAAGTGTGCGACTTCGCCATTCGGATCGCTTCAGAACGGGTAAACGATCAAGATATTGAGGCATTCAAAGTATCCCGATTAGTTCCACTAGACAAATGCCCAGGTGTACGCCCTATCGGAATTGGAGAGGTGCTACGTAGAATCGGAGGAAGATCGCTAATGCAGCGTATTCATGCTGACTTAGTTAGTGTCGCAGGTGTGACACAACTATGTGCTGGTCAGCGTTGTGGATTAGAGTTCGCAATTCACTCAATCCGAAAAACATATGAGTGTTCAGTAGATAAATGCATCCTCGTTCTAGATGCCAAGAATGCATTCAATTGCATAAATAGATCAGTAGCATTGAAAAATATGAGTAAAATATGTCCAGCTCTAGATACGATACTGTTCAACTGTTATTCGTCAGGATCACAGCTAGTTATGGAGAGCGACACTTTGATATCGGAAGAAGGTTTTACTCAGGGAGATCCTTTGTCCATGGCCGCATTTGCCGCTGCTTCTCTTCCTCTTATTAAGGAATTACAGACATTATTTCCTGGAATAGTTCATCATTGGTATGCAGACGATGGCGCATGTGTAGGTACATATAATGATTTAACCAAACTTTGGGATGTGTTGCAAGATATAAGCGGTCGATATGGATATCACATTAATCCTGTCAAATGCACAATCTTAATACACAGCAAAAAACATCTTCACAAAGACAAATATTTTACAGACCGTGGAGTTCAATTAATTACAAACGGCATAAAACTACTTGGCAGCTATATAGGCAATCAAGAATTTATCGAATTCGAAGTTAAACGTCTGGTCGAGTATTGGATAGAGGAAGTCAAAATTATAAAGAACATTGCAAAGTGGGATGGCCAGGTTGCATTCGTCTTACTTACAAAGAGCCTTCAATTCAAGTGGAAACATTTACTGAGAACCTGCATTGTTGAGTCACACTGGTTTAGTCCTTTGGTTTGCGAAGTCATTGATGGTCTGTTACCAGAGATTACTGGAAAGACCGACGTGGAGCAAACGATGCGTGAAGTTTTTGAACTACCAATCAGCATGGGTGGACTAGGCGTATTGAATCCTAGTAAAGCATGTGCTCCTTACAACATTGAATATAGCTATTCCTTGCGGATGTGTACCCCCTTAGCAGAACAATCGGCAAGTGACTGGGAGGAGGCACAGAATATGATTGCAAATCAAATTAGAATAGAGAACAATGAATACAATTGTAGCACACAAAAACATCTAATGCAATATCTAAGCGATACCGAAAGGAGTAATCTAAACCACATCACGTCTTCAAGAGGATCATCGCTTTGGTTGAGTTCATTGCCAATACATTCTGAAGGCCATCATCTTTCCAAGCAGCAATTTCAAGACGCATTGGCTGCAAGATATAATTGGGCACCGATAAACACACCATCCAAATGTATTTGTGGAAATAATTTCAATATTACATATGGGCTCTCATGTCAAGTTGGTGGAATACCTTTTATAAGACATAATACAATAAGAGACAATATCGCGGTAGCACTTCGAGATGTGTGTGTCAATGTTGCTATTGAGCCCATACTCCTACCAGTACCAGATTTAATGACATTTGACAACATCAATACAACCACAGTCAGGTCGGCTCGATTAGACATAGCGTGCAATAATCTGTTCGGAACAACGATGGAGCGGTCCTTTATGGACGTTTGTGTTTTTAATCCACTTGCCTCATCGTATGCCCAACGGATGAATAACACACATAACTATCATGAGAATAGAAAACGAACTAAATATGTTGAAAGAGTAGTACAGATCGAGTGCTCTGCGTTTCACCCTCTCACGTTTTCGGCGCTAGGAAGCATAGGGCCCAGTGCAGACAGAGCACTACGACAGATCGCAAGACAACAAGCGGTTAAACACAATACACCCTATCACAAATGCATCACTAAACTTCGGAGCGACATATCATTCATCCTTGCAAAGTGTGTGTCCTTGGCGATTCGACGAGCATCAATCCGAAAACTCAATAGTCAAGCGAATATATTCAATGATTCGCCAAACTAACATTAATGAAAATGTATAATAATAACAATTTTAATAAGGGCCCATTTGCGGGTAACCAAAATTGTATGTTATGTTGAAATTTTAAAATAATAAAAAAATATTAAAAAAAAGAATAATATAAAATATATATTATTAAATAATAATATAATATAATAATAAATTGATATATTAATATAAATTAAATATTATAATATATAATAAATTATAAACATTATAATAATTATAAATTATTATATTAATATCTAAAGCAATTAATAATATAATAATGTAGAGAAATTTATTTATTCGCATAACTTTTCGGTAGAAATTGAAAAACAAACAAATATTGCATTCAGTAAACAAGCAAAAATATACATATTTAAGATAAATTATCTACATGTTAATACTTCAATAAGAATTTCGGCAGGTGTGTGGTATTTCAGGATTTGCGTAGTTTACCAATCCCAGCTAATCCTAATTTAGACAAATGTGGACAAGAAAAAACATGCAGTAAGGATGCACACGGAGAGCCACAGAATACACATTTACATTGAATGGAGACTGGATGAATTGGAATATTAATTATGCAAAATTTAATTATGCAAAATATTAATAATGAAAAATGTGCCATGATAACCGTGAATAGAAAACCTTCATAGTGATGGTCTTTCAATTTAACAAGCCTGCTGCCACCGAGTAATATGGCGACCGATGTAGAAGAACATTTCACTGAAACACCCACAATGTGTTTAATAAATCTGTTCTGACGGTATCAATTTGAGCAAAGTTTGATGAGGATAAGTCCGACCATATTACCGGTAAACCGTATGTCAAAATTGGCAATAGCATTACATGAAAGTATTTAATATCACCTTCGTAAGATATAACACCCAAATTACGTACACAACAGGTAGCCATAGAAATCTTCGAAGCCTTTTCCTCGACATAGGAGGTGAAGGCCATCTAGAATTCAACTATAACCCATTATATGTAATATTCCTGCATTATTCAAGCGGCTGAGAGCCTAAATTATCCTTTATGATCCTTTAAAGGATACCTAAAGGTTTTCTTTTATCCTAAATGGAACTCCACTTCTAAATTTTACAACCTTAGATTTGCGCACATTTATTTTCAAAAAATTTTCCATACAGTATTTTGATAATTTATCCAAAGCTAGTTGTGATTCGTACAGTCTTGTAGACATCATAGCTAGGTCGTTCGCATACATTACCGTCGTTATCGAGCTTCCACCACTACAAATTTTACGAGGAAAATCCGCTACGAAGAACGCAAATAAAGTAGAACTCAGAGGGTCGCCCTGTGTGACACCCCGTGTAGATGATAAACATTCAGAGTAATTTAGGCCGTCAAAAACTTTAAGGCAATTTGGTTCTAAGATATTTTTGATTAGCTGTAGTAATCCACCATTTATGTGAAAATAATGAGCAAATTTGAAAAGCAGCAATGGGCGATTAACAGAGTCAAAAGCCTTAGCAAAATCTATGAATATGGTATATAAAGGCTTTCTCACAGGAAATGATTTATGTACGTCATTCCTTACAATGTCCAATGCATTTAAAGTTGGGCGGTTAGTACAAAAACCGAATTGTTTATGTGGAAGCAAATATTCGCGGAATTTTATGATGTGACGAGTCACAGCGAAGGATAAAAGCTTATAGGTATGGTTAAGAAGAGCAATACTACGATAAGAATCAACATTATTTGCATCATCCATTTCTTTATACAATACCATCTTTCCAAGATTCAGGAACAGGGCAGCCACTTATATAAATTGTAGATAATAGTATATTTTTATAGTATATTTTTATAATACTAGATTTAATATTTTTATAATTAAAAAATTAAATTTTCAGCAAATTGCAGTACATTTCAAATATGAAGACGCTTTTTAGAACTGTGACGTTATTATATAATTAATTATATAATAATATAATAATATACCACTAAAAAGAATTTTTTAATTATATAATGATATCAACGGTTAAAGAAGTAAACCTTGCAATTAATTATAAATTACATATTTATCCTTAATAATCAGTTATTTAATTATTAGGATGTTTCACGCATTTAATACTAACCGCTAATAAGAATTTATGTGCCAAGTGAAACGTGACGAAACGGAAAAATAGTGAGGATAAGAAAGTTTATTTAGCAAATATTAAGAATATTATCTACGAAATAAACTGAAAAACGCTAAAATATTTGCGAATGTTTATTTAGCAAATAATATTTAATGTATTAAATATTATTATTTAATAATATTAATAATATTATTATTAATTATTACTAAAAGTATGAAAAGTATTTAAAGTATTTCATACTTTTATTAAAAAATGTATTTAAAATCCAAGATTAATATAACGATGTACTTTACAGAAATTAAGAATGATATTTTTTTTATTTTGTTAATTTTATTAATTTTAATTATATTCATAATTTATTATAATAAATTATAATTATCAAAATTATAAAGTTAATTTTTAAAATATTATTTTATACTAAAAGTATAAAAAATTAAATTCTTGTATGAATGCATTTATACAAACAAGAAATGTACAAAACTCAAAGTTCGTTAAATTTATTTAAATTTATCTTATATTTATTTTATTAATTCATTTATTTAAAAATACGACATAATGCTCAAATTTTATTTTTTATAAATAAAATTATAAACAAAAATATAAATGAAATAAAAATATAAAAATATTTTAAAGGTCATACAAAGCAAATTAAAATTGAATTTTAATTTAAGGACAAAAAAATCAGTCATCATCAGGACTATTTAATTTAATCAGTAGCCAATTATACTCAGGAAGTTTGTGGAATTTTGTATTGCAATTTTTTACATATATTATCTATTTACAAGATAATTTTTTTATCATTATATAGAAGTCATTACAATGGCTTTTTTATTTAATCAACTTCTTTATAAGTTACAAATGAACGAAGTCGTGATACTTTTAATTATAACTTTAGACTGAATTAATTGCATAGTGACAGAATAGATTCATTTAATTGTCAATAAAATGATATTTTTGATTCAATATTTTGAAGCAATTAAGAAACATGATGAATTCATCTTTCGGGTCATAATGTTAAAATTATAAAATTATGTTATTCATAAACAATTTAAGCTAATTTCGTTTAAACATTAGTGTCATGCATAGCTTCTATCAATTTCCAAGTAAAACTTGTACATTTTTCCAAAAATTAAATAAAATTCAAATTTTCTAAAATAAATGAAAATATTAAAATCTCATTTGAAAAGATAACGAATTATATTCTATCTATTATATTCAAATGTAATTATATTACATTTACAAACAAATGAATTTAAATGCTAAGCAAATAAATGATATTTACAAAACACAGAGTTGCATAACAGAGCAATGCAACTCTGTGTTTTGTTTAGAGAAAAATAATATCTCGTGAGGGTAAGCATCAAGTCTATCAAAAATATTGAAAATATATTGCATGCAACAATAATGTATTCTCAAAATAATACCTATTGTATGTCATTTTGATATCAGCAGCAATTGATGTCATAATAAGGGCAACATAGCCTATGCCTAAGTTGATTTCAAACCAATCTACCTAAGATTAAAAAACTATATAAAAACAAACAAATTCAGGTCAACTTACTGGTATGCCTTCAAGCAATCCTAATCGGCATCCATTAATGACCCCAAATCCATCATCATCGAAACTAAATGGATTAAACAAAATACATTTTGTTTAATAAAACTAGATCGTACTGAAAAACTAGGCCATTCGTTTCTACACGTCGCAGTACGTTTGATAGAGAAAAATCCAATAAATATATTTACTTCTCAGCTACTAGAGATAGAATGAGTTTCTACTAGAGTAAAATGAGTTTTACTCATTTTTCAGACGTAAATTCATTTCTTTCGCTTGTATTCAAACTGTCAATCACTGAGCAAATATATATTTTATTATATTATCTTTGTTTTATTAAAATAAAGAATTAATTAATAACAGTAAAATAAAAAAATCTAGAGTCTGTTCGCTTGAGTTAATAATGCAAAGCGTACACTAAACTCTTTTAGAATAAATTCTAAAAGATCAGTTTTGGTTAAGAGCCTAATATGCTTACAGAATATTATCATAACAGCATTATATGATGATTGTAAATTCATTTGTCGGAATTTAACGATAAGTGATAAGCTATTTATTAATTAATATGATAATATAATATATTAAAAATATATTTTTATAAGCATAATACATTTTTATCGCATTAAATTATATTTAATGTAATTAAATATAATTAAATATGTTAATTACATATAATTAATTACATATACTTAATAACATATAATTAATTACATTAAAAATAATGGTTACATAAATTAAAACATTACATTGAAAATAATTAATACGAACTTAATTAATTAAACTGATATGATATTCGTTAATTTTTTTATGTTGATTATGCTATTAAAATTTGAACATTATACGATCATCAAATAAAAACTGCAGTTCTCCATTTTTGTTCTAATTTTAAGTTAGTTATATAAATTTCAATTCAGTTATATAAATTAAAAGTCAGTTATATAAATTTCAAGTCGGTTTTATAAATTACAAAACAGTTAATAAATTGCAAGTCAGTTATATAAATTACAAGACCGTTACAAGACAATTGTAAGTTTCCTAAATTGCCTTGTAGCAAAATAAAGTACATTAAACAGTTTATAATACAAAAATAAGTGTGAATTGAGTAAAAGAGTAGTTAACTTGTAAAATTTTAAATTAACATATTCAATTACTTTTAAGATAATTCAATGAAACATATATCATACATTTAAGTAATAGTTTAAAATTAGACGATCCCTCCTAGAATCGACGAAATCCAAAAGATCAGCTGAATTAAAAAAAATAGAAATTAAATTGTTCGTTACTAATTTATAATAATTTAATCTAATTTTTTCAGTATGAAAAGTCGCAAATATAAATGCTTATCAATCGCAGCGAGATTATGAACTTTTATATTAGGAATGACATAAAATGACATTTTTCAACTCACACAGTACTGAAGTGAGCAGATAATAATCTATGCGTTATTTCAGCAATTTCTATCGCTATGGTATTATATTTTTTAAATTGTCCGAGAAACGATAAATATAAAAATTTGATATTTTTATATTATAAAAATAATATAGTGAAAATAGTGAAGAATAAATAATATAGTAATAAAATAATATAGCTTGAATAGTGAAAATAATTGGAAAATAAATTAACACAATTAAACTTCAAAACATGTACCCAATTTCAAAAGCAAGATTAAAAACATTACAGGTTGATATTATCTGTAAAAGTTCACGGCCATGTTCTTCGTCTTTTGCTAATCTAATAATTGTTTAATACAAAATTTGGATAAAAATATTAATCCTACGCTATCGCCTCTTCTTGTTTCATTCTTAATTGATGACGGAGAATATTGCGTTCTTCAAAAGATCTAAAAAGATTTTATCCAATTATTAATTATTAATTAAGAGTATACTTTTTTTCTTTTTCTTCAAGACTAGCTAGGGTGCGTTTTGAATGCTCAATTTCAGACAGAAGAAATTGATATTCATCATTTAGCTCTTTAACTTTATTTAGCAAACTCTGCATGTCCTCAACGTCGGGAGATTCACACACTTGTTGTTCCTTATTATCTAAATATTCTCTTACAAAAAGAAATAAAATATCAGAAAGTGGATAGCTTAATAAATACTGGTATTGCTTTAAATCGATATCGAGATTTTCAAGTTCATCGTTGAGTTCCGATTTTAGCAGAATGACACAGTTCTAACAAAAAAAAACAAATCAACGATAAACGCAGCATAAGAACAAAAGGAAATTTCCTAAATACCATCAAGTTTATTAGCAATATATGCTATAAATTAAAATATTTTAAGTATTTTATAAAAGATTAGAGGGCAATATAACAAGAATATGCATCATCGTACAAATGCTAATAATGAGATATGAGATATATATCTATTATATGAGATATAATAGATATCATTATTATAATAATAATGAGAAATGTTTATAATCATTTTACTTTAACCTACGGATAAACCAATAATATCAAAGAAAAACCGAATTGTCTAAACAATTCTTAAATATTCTAAGGGCCGTTAGGTGCTAGCTGATTAAGTATAAAACTGACACTATTGCCAATTAAAATCTTCGTGGAGTGGCCCAGGCGACGTATGTTCGACATTAGTCGATCAACGTTAAATAATTGGCCGGATTGAATCAACCACAGAGATACTTCTTTCATAGACTATCTCATATCCCTACGATGATTCCAACAAAGGATTGGACAATGTACAAAAGGCGGAAGAGAGTCACGGAGGCTACAGTAGCGATGTTGGATCATCAAAGGATACGGGGAACCGGATATAGCCAAACAAACAAAATCAAGACAAGGAACATGGCAAGAAAGAAATTTACAAAAAATAAATTAAAAACTATGAACAATGGTCAACAGCCCACTGATCGGATGAGTTTGCAATGCCGGGTTGCGTGTGACCCGGGAGTTGTACGGAGGCAGCGGATGAGGGATAAACATCCGAAGCGGACTAACATTCATGTAGGAACGTGGAATGTCATCTCACCGGCGGGGAAGAAACCAGAATTAGTTAGAGAGGTAGTTTGCTTCAGTCTAGAAAAGTCGGAGTGACGTATCTTCACCATTCAGGAACTTGAACTAAACTTTTGGATTAAGGTTGGACCTTGAACTATTCAGGAAATGCCGACGGAAAGCGACAACAGACGGATATCGGGATACTTACAAGTCATTTGTTGTCATTCGTGGTAGAGAGGTTAAGCCCAGTTAACGTTGGTTGACCTCTCTGAGACTTTTACTTAAAAAGGTAAAGGGATAACTGTTGTGTATGCGTATGCTCCCAACATTATCTTGGAATACGCAGCCTTCGTGGAAGATCTTTAGGCTTTGCTTGATAGTGGAATGCTCGATAGAACGGTGGAATCTCCTGTTGGAGATTCCACCGTTCTATTGGGTGACTTCAATGCTCATGTTGGTAGCGACAGTAGCACTTGGAAGAGAGTGTTTGGGAGGAACAGACAATCTGATCTGAATGCGAGTGGTATTGAATTATTGCACTTTTGTTCTCGTAATAATTTGTGCATAACCAACACCATGTTTGAACATAAGGAGATCCATAGATGCACATACCATCAGGATTCTCTCAGTCAAAGATCAATAATCAATTTTGTAATCGTTTCATCTAATCTGCGACGTTGTGTTCTGAACAAGCGTGTGAAGAGAAGGCTGAGCTGTCAACCGATCACTTCATTGTAGATAGTAAACTTCGATGGCAGGATTGGATGCTAGACAAGCCTGGTAATACCAAACATTGTGTGAGGGCGCGTTGGGAGCGTTTAAAACATGTTTTTGTCAAAGAACGTTTTTCTGGCTACATCCGGAAGGACTTATCTCGGTTGCCAGAAGAGGTGAAGAACATTGATCAGGAATAGGAGATGTTCAGATCCTCGCTTGCCAAAGCAACTGTGAAAAGTTGTGGCTCCAAGGTCTTAGGTGTTTGTCGCAACGGGAATCCTCGAACTGCTTGGTGGACATCAACAATTAGAGATTTTGTTCAACAGAATAAGCTGGCTTATAAGGTAACTTTGTCAGATAAATCAGTGGAAACTGTAGACAAGTACCGAAGGGCAAAGAGAGCTTCAGCTCGAGCAGTTACCGAAACGAAGAAGGCGAATTAGGAGAAATTTGGATAGCACCTAAAACTTGATTATAGGTCAGCTTCAAAGATGTCCTGGAGAAGATCATGAACCTTTGTGTTGGAAAGCATAACTCCTCAAACTGTCTATGACAAGAGAGGGTTTATACTGACTGGCATTGAAGAAATTCTTGGTTGTTGGAAAGAGTATTTTAGGAGTCTCTTTAGAACCAATGAAAGAGCTGGTATCGACCAACTGTGCTTTACAAAATTATTATTTCAAAAATTAGTATGGCTATCTAGGTCAGAACAAGATTAAAATTGTCCCCTAAAATGATCAAGCTTGCACATCCCTGATATAAATTATATTGATTTTGGTAGAAAATGAAATCGATTACAGCTTAGCATCTAAAGGATGCTATCTATATAAAGCTTACCTCGCAAATAGGATAATCAAGTTTGTTTTCATCTTTTATCAAGTCAAATATTGATGGAATCTAAGATTATATGTTATAGAAATTTAATGGTTAATAAATTTACCGTGACATTGTGATCTGTCTTGTATGTTTTATCTTCAAGTCTGAACAACGAAATGTTAATTTATTAAAATATAAAGCAAAATTAAATTCGATCCATTATATAATTATTTAAATTATAGATAATATATTTAATATAAAAACAGTATAATTTCATGATTAAGATCGATTTGACGTATTAATCGTCCATTATCGTATTAAAAAGAAGTCTTTAAAACGCTATTTTTGTTTATCGAAGTACCTTAATCTTTGTTAGCTGGGATTATGAAGAAATGTCATTTAACATTTGAATCGCATCATTCTCTTGGCTAAGACATTAACGTTTATTAATTATCGTAAATTCAGTGATTTGACGTATTAATCGTCCATTATAGTATTAAAAATAAGTCTTTAAAACGCTATTTTTGTTTATCGAAGTACCTTAATCTTTGTTAGCTGGGATTATGAAGAAATGTCATTTAACATTTGAATCGCATCATTCTCTTGGCTAAGACATTTGCGTTTATTAATTATCGTAAATTCAGTGATTTGACGTATTAATCGTCCATTATAGTATTAAAAATAAGTCTTTAAAACGCTATTTTTGTTTATCGAAGTACCTTAATCTTTGTTAGCTGGGATTATGAAGAAATGTCATTTAACATTTGAATCGCATCATTCTCTTGGCTAAGACATTTGCGTTTATTAATTATCGAGATTCAGTGAATTCACCTTATCGGCTCTTTCCAGTTAAGGTAAAAATTAATTATTTTAATTTTTTAAATAATAAAAATATTAAATTAGAATAAATTAATTGAAATTATTAATTTTAAATAGTTAATAGAATAGCAAAATATTTTAAAAGTTCGATTAATTTAAATGAATAGTATAAAAAATGTTTTAATTCAAAAAAGTTGATGGGTTCGGTCAATGCATTTTAAAATCAGCTTGTATTGAAATAAGTTTATTAACTAAATTTTTTTACAATAAAATAAAATTATTCTCTTGTAAATAGATTTTAAATATGGATGGCCAACACAAATAATTATTCAAAATTTAAAATTCATCGATATCATGACATTCAATTCATAACATGAACAATTCATATTAGTAAGAGACTAAATTAAATTATTAAACTAATTTAGTTTATTATTAAATTAACTAAATTAATTAAATTCCAAACTGTTAGAATTTGTAACTGTTTGGAAACAATTGTTAAAGAAGATAATATAAACAACGGAAAATGTACTTTTGAAATATTTTTATAAAAACGATCTATTTCTCTGTTATAAATCATTTAAAAGATTTAAATGATCTAGGTCTCTGTATAAATTTATATTGGGGTTGCCTAAACAATGATTTCTTTATATAGTATTTAAATAAGAAACTAAATATGACTGTAATTGTCATTGGGCATTGACAAATAAAGAAGTCAAATAAAACAAAGCAAAAACTAAATAACCAAATAACGTTTTATTTGTAAAAATAGATGAAGTTAAGAACGATACTTACCGTACATTTTCAAGAATATCAGGTAATTTATCATGTTGGTCAGTTACATTATTCTCCGCGACTTTAGATTCTTAAATTTAAAATAATAAAAATAAAGATGTGAAAAGATAATTAAAATTAATAATAAAATAATCTAAATTTTCTTCCTTTAAATAATTTCACGAAAATGGCCTTAAGTTAAAATTCATAAACATAGAGATTTTTAACATTTAAACCTTTTAAAATTTTAATATAAAAATAAAATAAACGGATAAATTATAATATAAACAGATATAATATAATAATAAATGCTTATACTAATATACTAATATTATAAACATTTATAAATATTAAATGTTAATATAAAATTTTATCTATCAATTATTTAAAATAAAATAATTTATTTATAATATAATTATTATAAATTATTATATAAAATATAATAAATTATTATATCTAATAATTTATTTATTAGATAAAATAAATTAGTAATAAAATTATTGATTAATTCAAAGTAAAATAATTGTACAATTATTGTTGCAATTTAAATTTTGACAATTTTTATTCTGTAAGTTTCTTCAATCCTATAAAAGCACCGTACTGCTGTTGTATAAATAGTAGCGTACTAATCGATGCCGTTTGATTGACAGCATCAGCACATCATATTAGAATACATCAACATTATTGAGCGGATTGACTGTATGACCGATATGTTTGTAGTTGCAATCAGTGCTCGTATATACACCCAACATGAGTTATTCTAAGATTCCTCTTGGAAATTCCTCATCATTTCTGTAATTTGATTGACTAAGGTCGTAAGTTGATTGACAAGTTCAGGCTTTAAACACTTAGTTATGACATGATCACTTGTGGTTCCTGTAAAGAGTACGTAAACATATGAATGTTCTTTTGGACATACTGTTTTTCCTTCTAAGCTAAAATTCTAGATTTCTGAATAATTCTTCTTGGATAGCCTTTATCTTCTAAGATCTTATATATTAGAGATTCCTTAGTAGCCAGTAAACAATGTTGGTTACATTGTGTTTTGGCTTGATGGCACAGTGTGAGTGCGACTGATATCTTCCTATTTGGATGTCCAAATGAGGAAAAATTAGGGATGTTTTAATGATACCTGGTTTTCTATACAGTTGCATAAAAACCTTGGTTTGTCTATGTCACACTCTCGAAATGAATGAAATTTCAGTTTTCGGATAATATGCTCCATTGTATATGTATGTCTTTCATCTTATAAAGAGTATATCACTTATGATGTCGCTCCCCTCCCTCATGTATATTTCAGCAAGTACGGATGAAAATGGACTGACCATGGATAGTCCATCTGTTTACTCGTATGCGGTGTTCTCAGAAGTCAAGTGGGATTGACTTGTACATCTGAATATCAAAATATAAATCTGAATATAAAACAGACGAGTGGAATGATCGTCAGCTAACATTAAAAGAACCGAAACGTAAAACGTAGGTTATTGGAGGTTGCACCTTCTCCTACCGACGCTGATTTAATTTAAAATCAAAAATGATTTCAATTAAATTTGCACGATGTAAGACGAAAGTCTTTCATTAAATTTGTGTCAATAAAGCAAACGAGCTGAGAAATCGTCAGCTAACATTAAAAGGACCGATACGTAAAACGTAGATATTGGATCAGTAGCTTATGAGGTCCACCAATACTAAAATGTAGCGTACTGTTGTTGGCTTATAGATATAATTGTAGCAAAGTGCAGAATAAAATAGTCATCAAAATTTCAAAATTAAATTTTGCTATAATTTAATTTATGGGAATAATTTTCAATTTTCAATTTAATTATAATATAAATTAATATAATCGCATGAGATTTCAAATATAAATTGAACGAGTTACTTGCATATATCAAAGATCATCTACTTTAATGTAGATGTACTTTGCTTTATATAAAAGGTATATTTTAATTAATTAAATTTATAATTATGAAACTAAATAGAAACTTGGATTATTTTATTTAAAGTATAATAGATCTTACATATAAAATCAATAGATACTTTAGAATTACTATGAATCAATCCAATGAAAATTAAAATTATATTGATCAACGCAGCTTTAGGAAATGAAAAACTTAAGCCGTCAAAAGAACTATTGTAGCTCATAACACATCAAGATAAACCATAAAAAGCTATACGATAAACTTACTTTTGTCTGTTATACTTGCAACTCTATATAAAAACTTAAGAAAAAAATCGTCATGAAGTAATTCAAATTCCTTATGTTGTTAACTAAATAACAGATCCGAACAATAAAAGTGAAATAGTTATATAATTTTAATATTATATTAACATTTTTCAAATTTTTATAATAAAAGACATTAAACACAATCAAAATTTATACTTAATTAAACTTGATTTTAGAATTAAGTTCAGAAGATGGCCACTGTCCTGTATTCAGGAGCTTCCAAAAAAGGTGGCGTTGCCCCGCGTAATCGCCGCCTGTTTTATTAATATTATATTAATTAAAAATTTCAATTATATAACTAAATATAGCCCGTATTGCAAAAAAAATAAATTTAAGTATGTCATCGAAGTCAATTTTACGACGTCTGATAACATTTGGCTGTAAAGAATATCTTCGACATTATAGATTTCTATATGATAATTGTAAAACTAACAATTACTTAAACCTTAAATCTACAAACTCTTTTAAATATGTTCATGTAACTTGACAGATTTAAATTTGTTAAGAGTCAAAACTTTTTTGACAAATATTTTGCATATAACGTGTGAAAAATATATATTTTAAATTACCGGACGCGTGAATGTCTCCTAGATCCCATTCATATAATGACGATGTATCAACCAAAGTATCTTTACAATATATACATTTGTAGTGAGCCTTCGATAAAACAAAACCAATAAAATGCAAATAAAAAATAGAGATCGGTTTATTCGAAGTAAAATAAGCTAAATGAATTGGAAGCGTCATAATATTTATTATAAGCAAAATTTAATCTGAAAACTACTTACGGCACATTTTATAAGATTAAAAAAATAAAAAAAAATATATTTTAATTTGTAACTTAAATTTAATTACAATTTGTAACTCAAATATAGTTTTATATTTGTTACTTATCGATTCAACATTATTTGTTAAATATTATTCAACATTATTTACTAATTTGATAATCGAATTTATAAAATATAAATACTAACAATTTGAAACTAATATCTAATTTTAATTTTTACAGTTGATAATTTTTACAGTTGATTTTTACAGTTAATTTTTACAGTACAATGATAATTGTATGTAAATATTTGTCGTAGATTGTACTACAGCACTGACAAAGGACCCAGTAAGGGACCAAAACGTTAGCAAAATAAAAATATCCATTGATTTATATCTAGTTACAGCATTTACCTGAAAATATTTGTTGAATCTTTAAATGACCCCAAACGATCTATATTTATTAAAATCATATATATTACACCAGCAAAGATATATACAGATCTCTAGACAATGCAGTTTCTAGAGATCATGATGGATGGTTTCATATGCTGTGTGAAATCTGGTAACCCTGGATTCGTAGCCTAGCAGTCAAGAGCGCAAGCCAAAGTACTTAGAGCAACAGCTTGAAATCTCGGATAAGTCAAATTTCAAAAGGAGAAGAGTTGGTAGTCATCCTTTTAATGAGGCCGGGGCTACAAATATGTGACAGAAAGCGAGCGAAAATAAAACGGCTGTGGCAATGGTGATGCTTGTAGTCAGGGTGTATAGAATTGGAAGTCACGAAGAAATGATTCTGTAGCTGGTTTTCGATGCGAAACTTACCTTGTGTGACCTATCAACTATTCAATAAATAATTAAGCATTCCTAACAGGATCGCCAGCCCGAGTTTGATCGATCTTAACGATCACATACGAAGAACTATATATACAATATATATTATATACATTGATGATTTTATCAATGATTTTATTGGAAAAATCATTAATTATTTAGAATTATATATAATATGTGATTAGAAAGTCTTAAAACGTTGTCTTGAAAATTTGACCGACGTTATAATTCTTACAATTGATAAAGCAATAAAGCGAAACGTCTAGTGTTCTGTACTTTACTTAAATTTGCATTCAAATAATGGATCTTAGTCATTAATTTAACGAGATTTTGGATTAAAGAGTTTTCATCGCATCGATCATATTGTGTCCGCGTGGATCGATAATGTCTTCATCTCGTGACGTTAAATCTGGTGTGCATAAAGGCTCTGTTATTGGGTATCTTCTGTTCAATATTTAACTAAACACATTGCTGGCTCAACTGAGCTGCAGCACCTAGCTTTTGCTGACGATTTATGTTTGGATAAAAGTTGAATAAGAATTAGACGTACATACATTGCAGTTAGATTTAAATCTGATTCACGAATGGAGTTATCATACTGGTATTTGTTTAAATCTTGATCAATGTATTCACTTACGGCTTGGTAAGTGCATAATGCACTCTTGATATATGTTAGGATCCTACTTGGTCAACTCAGTTTCTTTCACAGGTGATATAGATATTGTTGTTCAATCATCGTTAAATACACACGTGAACATTGATTGTATATGCTCTAAAAGCTAACGTCTTCGTTATATGCTGAAGAATTCGTTTTGCTTGTTGAATGTTGAGTGATTCGAAATGTTGTTCAATGCTTTAATAAGGCATCATATAGAATATAACATTCAGGCCGATTTTTCGTGTACCGAAAGCGAAATGGAGTCTCTCGATAACATCTTTAGACGCAGATCTAAGTTATGCACCACACTAGTTTGCATGTCATACGCAGAGCGTCTCGTAGAGTTTGGTATGTTCTCTTCCCAACATCGCTTACTATATCTAGACTATATTGCAATGTATGAGATTGTCAATGAAGGATTCCCTAATGAACTTGTAATTATTAATAGACGCAGTAGTCAACGTGGTCATAATTTGTGTCTTAGAACCCAAGATTATGGGAAATGCCCGAGTATGCACAAATTGTCGCATCGAGCTCTAAAAGTGTGGAAAATGTTACCTGTAGAGTTGATATGCACAAATATTACCAAGGAGTTCCAAAAATCAACCCACAATTGGATTGCTCATCCTGATCAATGCAGCGTTCGAACGACGAGTTTAAACTATCATTAACAACTACTACTTACAATTATTCCTGTCAGTTCCAGATTATTCCCGTCAGTTCCAGATTAATCCTGTCAGATCCTGATTATTCCTGTCATTTCTAGATTATTCCTGCCATTTCAGGATTATTCCTTTCAGTTCCAGATTATTCCTGTCAGTTCCAAATTATTCCTGTCAGTTCCAGATTATTCCTGTCAGTTCCAGATTATTCCTGTCAGTTCCATATTATTACTGTCAGTTCCAGATTATTACTGTCAGTTCCAGATTATTACTGTCAGTTCCAGATTATTACTGTCAGTTCCAGATTATTCCTGTCAGTTCCAGATTATTCCTGTCAGTTCCATATTATTACTGTCAGTTCCAGATTATTCCTGTCAGTTCCAGATTATTACTGTCAGTTCCAGATTATTACTGTCAGTTCCAGATTATTACTGTCAGTTCCAGATTATTACTGTCAGTTCCGCTCGCTACGCTCGCGGATTTTTTTGTAATGTACATTAAGTACATGACAATAGCTTGTCATGTAAGTTATTGATGAGAAGACAAAACAGCACTTGCGGCTAAAGCCTTGTGTTGTAATAAATAGAAAATATAATTATGTGGTAAAGTTTAAAAATGAAAATATTAGCTAGAAATATATCAATCCCGATCTGTATTTTTAATTTTTTAAATATCCAGGAACAATCAGGTTGGTTGAATGAAAATTATTTTGATATTTCGCAAGAAACTACTAGCATTTTTAGAAATTTTCATTTACACTGGTGTTAACTTCTGAAGATTATTATTATTATTATAACATACAAGACAAAGCCTATATGGCTGTTCAGTCTGCTCACGAAAAAATAAAATAAAAAATTAAACAAAATGTAGAATTGATAGAGTTAAGAAAATCAGGGATACGATAGCTTCTCCATATTATCGATCTGTTCCAGACATATTCGCAATCGCTTCTTAAATAAAGTCAGCGTTGTGGAGGCAACAACGTATTCAGGAAGACTATTCCACACGTTAACTACACGTCTTGACAATCTTGTGACAGGCGATAGTTTCCCAGTATGCTGTTTAAAAATTGTCATCGAATGATGTCGCCTGGATCTATTATTACGACACGCCATAATATTTCGAGGATATCCATCAAATTTGTGCAATAATTTCCACGTTGCAACCAAGTCGATAAACATTAACCTCACCTTCATGTCAAATATGCCAATCACTTTAAGTCTCTCACGATAAGGTAAATACTTACAGTCTGGACATAAACGGGTAATACGGCGAAGAACTCCATCGACAGCATTCAGTTCAGTCCGTGTACATGGGAAGCAAGATGGAGAGCAATACTCAAGTATTGGTCTCAATAACGAGTTAAACAGCACCCTGAACGACGATGGATTTATTTTCAGAAAGCAATTTTTGATAGTGTGCATCATTTTTCTAGCTTTGCCTAATTGAATGTTGTAATGATGTCGTGTCTTTAAAGATGAATCGATCAAAATACCAAGATCACGATGAGTCGAAACTATCTCAAGTTCTTTTACACCAATAAAGTAGGTATGACATCCTTTGCGTCCACGACCCAATCTCATATTCTTACACTTTTCCAGGTTTAATGATACTCCTGTAGTAAGACTCCATTCATACACTAAATCCAGGTCACGCTGCAATGACAAACAGTCTCGTTCAGTCGAGATCACATTCCATAACTTCAAATCGTCAGCATAGGCTAAGTGTGGTACATTAAGCGATCTCAACAACTCGTTGATAAAAATGCAAAATAATAATGGCCCGAGAACCGTTCCTTGAGGTACACCACGTATAACACTGCGTTTAGATGAAAAAGCATTACCTACTCTTACACAAAATTGTCGACCATTCAAGAAGTTCTCAATCCAACGAGTCAGATAGTAATCTACACCAATAGATTCGAGAATACTTATTAATTCAGCATGTGGAACGCGATCAAATGCCTTGGAGAAATCCAAATAGACGACATCGACAACCAATCCACATGAAATTGCGTCAGCCCATTGTTCACGAGCACATAAAGTATTCGTTAGACATGAGCGGCCATGCCGAAAACCGTGTTGAGAGTCGCTCAAATAGTTTATTGAACCCAATACATTTATTAATCTTTTGTGAACAATTCTCTCAAGTACCTTACTTACAGTAGATGTTAAACTTATGGGCCTAAAATCACTAACATCGCAAGCATTTTTCGTTTTCGGAAGTGGTACCACAATCGCCGATTTCCAATCATTTGGAATTATCGACGTATTGAGAGAAACGTTGAATAATTTGGAAAGCGGATATGACAGGATACATTTCAAGAGCTTAAGGATATAAGTGGGGATATCGTCAGGACCAGCTGACACGCATTTAGCTAACCTTGATAGCTCTATCTCAACTTCCTCCATCGTGATAATTATATATGGACTCTGACAGATTGATGAACCATTACAAATATTGACTTTATAAGCATCATCCCTATTTAACGATAGTGCAAACACATCAGCGAACGCCTCAGAAATTTTCATAGGGTCTTCAACTAATTCGTTTCCGATATGAATGCGTCGGACACTAGAATTAGATACTCTTGATGGTAGTAGTTTCTAGCGAAATATCAAAATAATTTTCGTTCAACTATACCTGATTGTTCCTGCATATTTAAAAAATTAAAAATATTAGCCTCGACAGATTAATCCATTATTAATGAGTACCTGTCCTGTATCAGTCATATTCCCACGTAAACAAATTAGTTAACTTGAAATCGAAAAGGAACTGAGTAACCATGTCATTATCGAATTGTTAAATTTGATATTTCTTGAATGCCAAATAAAAAGTTGACAATAAGTTGAGATTTCTAAAATGATACTGTTTGTATTATATCTGAAAACATATTAGCATGAAAATACTTAAAACAGTCGTATAATATACACTATAAATTTCAAAGGGAATTGTTAATTTATCAATAAAATCTATTCCATTCTATAAACGTACTCTCTTTTGGCAAAATTAAATCGAGTCCTCTTCTAAATCTAAATCTCATTGAAAAATCTTTAACTCAATTATTTCCCTATCATTTACTCCTTGCAATAAAAATCCTGATAAATTGTTTTCTTATCTACAATCTAAGCTATCTAATTTACTTTCCCTCCTACTCATATGCCCTTGTATCATCTCTTCTCTTAAATACTTTCCTCCCAGAGCTATTCCACATTATTCAGGTATTGTCTGCTAAAGCTTCTTCGGTTCTTCTTCTGTCATTACCTAATAAAACCTATCCTTTTGACCTAATTTCCACTCACTTGCATAATAATATCTGCTCATCTATCTTACGCTTCCTAACCACATTGTTCAACTTCTATATCCGTAGCTGCACATTTCTTTCCAACCGGAAATGCGCCACTGTGCGCCATCTCCTCAAAAAGCAATATATCGACCCTTCACTACCATATTCGTACTGTCCTATCTCACTTCTCCCAACCCTCTCTAAACTCCTTGAGCGTCTTGTTCTCAAGCAAGTAAATGCATATATATTTCCATCCAACTTTTTCCCTCCTTTCCGAGGTGCTTTTTGCTCTAATCACTAAACTGAAATTGTCTGTCTTAAAGTTTATAACGACTTACTCATCTCGCGCGATCAAAAATTATGTATGTCATAGCTTCTCTTGATCTATCGTCTGCTTTTGACATCGTCGATCACTCGATTCTTCTCCAACACCTTCGTCATAATTATGGCTTCTCTTTACCCACTGTATCATAATTTTCTTCATAAATATCAAACCGTACATTTCGCGTCTATAATAATTCTTCTCTCACATCCTTCATCCATCCCGTCCAGTGTCCACGAGGCTCCGTATTAAGCCCTTTCCTTTTCTCTCTTCTTCTTAGTGATTTGTATTATATCTCTCATATATTTAATTTTCATGTTATATAATATGATGATGACATTCTCATACATGCTCACGCGCCTGCTTATCGTATTCATGATCTTAGTGTTTCTGCTTCCAACTGTCTTGTCTCAATTTTCAATAATCTTTCTTATCTTGTCAAACTCTGAATCCTAATAAATCCAAAATTATATGGATCCTACCTCGACGCCTCGGCTTCAAACCCTCTTTCCGTATCATTAAATTCAACAATTCTTCCTATCGTTGACAATCGAGTGTTCCTAGGCTTCTATTTCGACAACAGACTTTCACTTAATCATTTCGTTAGAGATAAAGTACGCTGATCTACCTCGATTCTCCGCAACCTCCGTCGAATTCGTAGATTGATCGATTTCCCTTCACGTATGACTATCATATCTTATCTCATTTTCTCAAGACTTGATTACTGTCTTTGTCTATTTTCCAACTCAGCTAAATCCACTCTTTTGCCTTTACAACGCATTATCAACGCAGCCGTCCGAGTTCTCCTCCGTTTTGGTCTTTTGATCATACATCCCACCATCTTGCTTCTCTCGATTTGTCTACCATTTATTGACGTGTTCAAATTCGTCTTTAAATCATTGCTTTTCGCCTTATAACTTCTCATACCCCTTCATTTCTTATCCTTCTTTTTCTCGACAATTCTCGTCCTGTTTACTGTCCCTTGCGTTGCTGTAATTCCCTTCTTTTACACGTCCCAAACTACTCAACCTCTTTTGGCTTCCGCTTCTTCGTTGTGGCTGCTCCTCTCTCGTGGAATCATCAGCCCGTTCATATATTCAGTGCACAAAATTGTGCTTTCTCCGAAGGTCTGTCGAATACGTTGAGCTTTCTAACCATTAAACTAATTATCTGACAAATTATTTGATTACATTTCAAACAGTTCCAAATTTGTTCTAGATCAGCAGGCTATGCGCTCGCCGCTCAAGTATTATTTCACAAACAGTAATTTAATGTAATTTTTACAAATTTTAAATGTGCGAAAAAAAAAACTAAATTATTGCATGACAAAATTGCGAGCAAAGCTCAATAGCTGCATCACATCAAACAAACAAATAAATAAATGATTCTTTTAAATAACAGAATAACGTTAAGTACATTAACAGGGACAGCAACAAAAATTTAAGTCATCTTATAACTTTATCTTTCTAGAAGTCTTCACCACTTCTGTATGGCCTCAGATCCAGCGGGATCTGAGCCCCCCCCAATCGATCCAACACACCGCTTTCCGACTGAACCACCCGGGATCTTTCACCCACCCCACCGAAGAATCCAAAAAGGCGCGGACTATGCTGGGTAAACGAGAGACGAGTAGCTTAAGAAACCTTAGCATTTGCTCTGGGATACGTCCTCTCGAAAAGAAGACTAATCCCGAGATAGCCCAAGTGCCCCAAAGGCGCACCTAAGTTTTCCCATTCAACGACAGATGCTGGGCCCGTTTCAGAGCCCACCTAGCTCTCTTAAAAATACATTTGATTCTATCCAGGTCAACTTTCGCCGACCAGCTCACCGTAACGGTGAACCCCTGGTCTTTTACTGGACTTGTGAAGGTGGGGAGTGGTTCAGAGGCAAATATGGAGGAGAGTGCAGATATTGCTAATCTCTTAAGTTTCTGCTTTATTGCAAGGGTGCAATGAAAGACAACCGCCTGCGATTTGGCGGAGTTTAAAATAAGGTTGAATATGGGTAACTAATCTTTTAATCTTAAAAAGAAACGGATGATGTCAGAGACTACGTTTTTACACCTGTGTTCAGTTAATAGGGCTGTGGTGTCATCAGCGTACACCACAAGACGTTGTTCGCGTTTGAATATTTTAAATAGGTTGATGGAAGCAGCAAGATATAAGATAGGAGAAAGGAGAGATTTGAGGCACACCCGTAATAGTGTAGAACTGACGCGCATCGGGTCGTCTTCATAGTAAAATCGCTTGGTGTACAGCAGAATCTTCACCCTGTTCACAATTCTCGCAGGCAACCCGAGGGACCTGAGAGAAGAGATCACACAGGGAATGGAAATGTGCTAAATGCAGCAGAAAAGTCAAGGAAAACAGCTGCAACAAGACGATGGCTATTATCACGACAAATTTGATCCACCTCACCTACTGCTGAATGGACCGAGCAACCTTTAACGAACCCATGAAAACCAGGAGGGATCAAATTACGCCTACTTAAATGGTCGCGGATTTTACGCGCAAGCGCTTTTTCGTAAATCGACACGAGGGCATTTTGAATCGAAATGGGTCGCAGATCTTTAGGGCATGATCAGGATTTTTTCTTAGGAATAAAAACACGCTTACTAATATTAATGCCTGCTACATCGGATGGGGAAGCTAAAAGCATTGTGACGGCCACCTCCCTTCTCCTATCGGCTGTCAAAAGCAAGCAGGCACGAGAAGAAAGTAGAGCGACGAATTTGAAGGTGCCCGGAAGTGGACCCCAAGGGTTGAGAATATCCGTAACAGATAAATCCATACTCCTGAAGTCATCCCAAAGCAGGATTGGTTGATGAGATTGCGTGGCTCCATAGTTGTGTAGGGCTAGTGACTCCTCTAAAACGTTTTCAAGGCCTATCTTACCTATCCGACCCAATGCCCTATTGCCCTATCCTTCTAACACACAAACTTCTCCTTCTTGCAAATCTTCCGAAAGGAAGACTGAGAAGGGTTAAGGCGAGCAATCCTCGCCCTATCCCTTCCCAGCTGGAACCTATATCTAGTACTCCAGTATTTATTCGATAGGGCCTGTCTGGCGGAAGCAGAGAGATTAGGAAGTTTCAGCAATTTAGCTAGAACCTTAAGTTTTGTCGGAGTGGGGTAAGAGGTAGGTATTAAGTTCGGTTAAACTCTCACTTCCTATTATGGGAAAGAGTTGGATAGCCGCCTGAAAGAAGACCACTCTGATCGGATCAAAGTGAAACCTCATTCTAACCAACGTATCCTCCTCTAAGAGGTGGACAATTGTTGATGCGACTGTTCCGTACAGAGGGGTTTAAGCAACTCCTCGAGTGAAGCAATAAATTTCGAGGATAGAATTTGTAGATGTGCAATGAAAGGTAGGGGACGGTGTGTAAATAAGATAACCGTTCCTAGCTCTGCGGAGTGATGCGTTGATCCAACGACTAGTTCTGTCGTTGAAGTTCTCAAGTATCATGTCATAGTCCCTGTCAATAATACCATCCAGGAGGTCACGGTTCTTGTGAATCTCCCCTGGACGAATGTAGATATTGGCTAGACTAAGGGGTTTACCGTTCTTACTGAGTGAAAGTACCAGACAAGACAAGGCTGGACATGAGTAGTTTAGCAGTAGGGAGGATCTTAAAGATCACTTAATTAAGGTCAAGAGTCCTTGAAATGAAGGGGAGTGAGGAGGGGTTATGTACGGAGTATAGTGGGAACATATATGCTTTGGAATAAATCGAGTAATGTCCTGGGGGAGACGGATAGACCACGTCTCCTGAAGTACTATAACATCTGCATCTCTACCAGATAGAAGTCTAAGGGCAGAAGCACCTCCCGAATTCCACTGAAAGATATTCAGTGAAAAATACTCACGAGTACTCTGCATTGTGATGGACTAGTTGAATTAGGGGATTGCCAATCTAGACAGAGCTAGGTGCAAGAAGGTTTCCCTTTCCGCCACCAGCCCCGTCCAGGGTAGGTACTTGCCCCTGGACAACGTCTTCATTTCCCCGATTGTAAGTCGTCTTCGCCTTTATCATCTTCCCTAGCTTTAGAGGGGGACGGGATTGGCCGAAATTCCCCTCTTTTTAGATGTTGGCACTAACGATTGAACTGGAATGGACGGCGACTGATACAGGGCCGAAAAAAGTGATTGGACCAAAAGCTCAGTCTATTTCTTAGATTCGGCATCTCTTAAGTCCGTAATCTTTATTAGCTCAGAATCAGTCAAACTTCTGGAGTTAGTTGGAGCCGAGGAGGCCGCTGCATCGGAGTAGGATACTGGAATCTTAGAGGCCGAAGTGGAAAACATATTAATTTACTTTTTGAAGGTAGCACACTTTCGGCTCCATGCAGGGTGTGGACCTCCACAATTAGAGCATGATGATGGAGCCAAGCACTTATTTCCAGAATCTATATCTTTGCATGAAGATGAGCCACACACCCCACATGTAGCAGGGAGGGAGAACTGGAGGCCCAGTACCCCCACTTATGACACCTGCTACAGTGGGGGTAGGTGTATTCTTCTCTCTCCACGATCCGGAATCTAATGTTAAAACCCATAAAAGGGTTGGAGGTTGTTTTCTCTAGTAATTATGCTTGCCCCAAGGCAGTCGCGCAGAAGCCAATGTTGAGAGGGAAACCATTCTTACCCAACAGGGGGCGAAAGTTAGATCGTATGTACATGTTTTTTAGTAATTTGACATCCTTTTCTTCAAGTTAAGTATTACTAATTTTGAGAGAAACCAGTATAGGTTTACATTCGAAAGTTGCAGTATCACTAAAGTTCTTGTCGAAGTAGTTCTTGTAACTATCCAGGATGTCTTGGGAAGAGAAAGATATCCTTATTCCAATTTCACTATAACGAACGGCTTTAAAGATCACTCTATTCCTGAGAGTTGATGCAAATTCACGTAGAAATCTATTATAAAGCATGTGCCTCTCTCTAGGCTTTTTAAGGGTTATAATACCCAAATTAACCATTTTGGGGATAGGGGGACGTAATTCCCCTTCCCCAGGAACAACAGAAATGTTACTCATCTTTGTTTCGGATTGAATATGACAAGAATATACCCTTTTGTCGTCCAAAATATTGAAATTCTTTATCGTTTTTGCCGCAAACTCGTTTGAGTTGTAAATGATTGATCCTCTGTCACTGTTCATTTTCGTCAAAATTTTTGAATAAAATTCGCCATGGACAATTTGTTCGCGCATAAAACAAAAAACATTAAGTGTCAAAAAAGCTTGTTTAAATGTTGTAACGAACTGCCCGCACAATATATCAACCGATTCCACCTGTTGATGATTCGCCGATTGAAATGTATTGCCTTTGAATGAATAATTCGTTTTCTACTCAGATAGAGTGAATGTCCACGCAATACGCTGTCAGATCATATATTCATTAGATTATATAATACGTGTCTAGGGTTATTCAAAACCTTCCACAAAAGACACAAGTCATAAAAATCCACAGTGAAGCTCACGCTCTTCAAGTGAAGCATTTCCAACCTGACTTTCTATGGAAAGTTCCGTGTCCTTCGAACAAATTTAGTTCCACGCCGTAATATGATCTCCATCTGAAGCTCTTCACGTATAGTCTTCGGATAAGTACAGTTTGATCCATATAGCAAATTAATCAAGGTAAATGCATAAGCCTAAACTCGAAATAATTGTGGATTCAGGTAATCAAATATACGGCGAATAAGCCCAGCAATTCGTTGGGCCTTAACGCATACAAAATGGATATGTCGTTTTAAGACCGCAAATCATCAGAAACCCACATACCCAGATCTTTAAAGTAGTTCACTTCTACGATCTGTTTTAATCTAAGGAAATATGTAGATGGAATAGAATTTCGCGAACCTTTTATTCGCATATAGTTAAATTTAGATGAATTAATTAAAATATCATTTTTAAGAGCTCAATTTTAAATGACATTAATATCCATTTACAATTTCACACAATCATCCAAGGATTCTATACCTCTATATATCTTGAGATCATCTGCATAAAGCAATGAACTTAATAGATCAATGAGGTCATTGATGGGTATAAGAAATAGTGAAGGTCATAACACATATCCTTGAGGCACGTTCATATATGTGCTGTGCCATTCCCAACACACTGTTTACATGAACCTGATACTACCTTCCAGTTTTAAAATTTTGTATCCAGTAAACTACATTCAAATCAATTGCCAAATCCTGCATTTTGATAATAATATAGTAATAAAGTACAAAATCAATAGTTCAAATAGTTGAATAGTTCAATAGTTCAATTATTAGTTTAAATGGCTTATAAGAGTATCTATAACATGCCTTTTCGATATCACTATATAAGATCTTCCCTATATTACGGTATAAAATAAAAAGCGTTGTAATTATTTCGAATGTATACGAAAAATAGAACAAATATCATTTGCATCAATTAAATTATCATAACATGATGAAATTGGTTCAACTAGTAGTGTTAATTTAAAGAACATGACAGATAAAATTTAGAAAATGGGGCGTATTTATAGAGGCAGTTTTTACAGAATAAAGACAACGTTATTAACTCATCAAATCATTCAAATAATTTCCCATTTAAACTAAAGAAGCAAACTTAGTTAACAATCAGTTACGTTTAATAATACTTCTATATTTTTAGATGACAAATATCTTATCGTGAAGACGACATATTACAAATATTGTGATTAAAAATTGAAAAACAATTTAAATTATATAATTTAAAAAAATTTAGTTGCCTAGGGAGAGATTTCCAGCCGACTCAAAAAATGATGATACATTCCCTCGTTGCACGGCTGTGGTGATTCGTTGCATGATCCAGCTTAATGCGCGTTTATCTCCGGTTCGTGCGGCCCAACCTCGATCCATGCTGCATTAAAATCGCAGATGTGTTGGGGCCGACCGCGCCTAGTATTTCGAAAAGGATGAGGACTAATAAAAAGGATACGAATTAATACTGTCGATCCTCGAAGCAGCTGTATTTGGTTCGTTTGAGCTGCTCCTCGTGGGCTGTAACAGCACTAGGAGAAGACACCTCATGGGCGACATGACTGGCGGCCAGGGTGTTTGGGCAAGTGAAATTCCAAACTAGTATAGGTCAACTTCCCATGGCATAAGGGTCGCACCATCGGGTCGTTTGAAATCGTTTCGCGCCAAGTCTGCCGGTTCGAGTCTGTACGGTGATCCCGAGGCAGCGAGAGCCTGTCTCAAAACCTCGTTGACTGCAACATGTCGATGGTGGCGAGACGTTATCCTGTTTTAGTCTTAGACACAATAACGGTGCCGGGGGACCGACACCCAGCAAATACACCGATGCAGTTATAAACATTGAACACCGAGCCTAAACGCCACGGCTATAGAAATAGATTGGTCATCAGGTAGTGTGCCGACGGATATGATCGATAGTGCTTCAAAGAATGCCCTGGACCACTTTGATGCTACAACGATAAGTCGGGCTCGAGATTCAGTTGTCTGTGGTTCGTCGACAAGTCTTCGTTAGCACGCTTCGTAGTGTTCGGCAATCCACCGCTTTATGATATTTGATCCGATGAAATGGTCGTCCGAAATTTCGCGTTCCATTGATTTGTGGCTTTTTTAGATTAAATGATTTTTTATTTAAAAACATATATATTTTAAAGTGGCATATGCGTGCCAGCGCACGCTTACACGACCACAACAAAACAAAAATGTAAATCATGTGTCGATAGTGAACGAATGAGGTGTTTGAATGTGATAAAGGATGAAGCGCGGCGGATGTCCAGATGGAGTTGATTCCAGGCGAGTGTGGCGGCGGCGAGAAAAGATCGGACACCGAAGTTATTGGAGTAATTGGGAATGTGGAGTAAGAGGGTATGACGGAAGCGCGGCGATAGCAAGGTGGGGCGAGTGTCGTTAAGAAAGGAAGGTTAATGAACGATGGGGAGGCGACAGCGGTGATACGTAAAGTTACGAGAGGAAGGCGGAGTTTAATGCGGATGTGGATAGTGGGCCAGGAGAGTTGGGCAAAATATGTAGATGTGTGGTCGAAGCGACGGAGACGAAAGAGCACTCGAACGGCGGTGTTGATTATTCGTTGTAGGGGTAGGATGATGGATTTTGGAGAATTGGCGAAAAGGCTAAGGCAGTAATCGATTTTAGGGAAAAGAAGCGATGAAAGAAGAGACATACAAGAACGGAAGTCGATAAGGGGGCGGATACGGCGGATGTCACGGAGAATTAAGTTAGATGAGCGGACCTTGTCACGGACGAAGGGTTTAAGGGAAAGGTGATCATCGAAATGGAAGCCTAAGAAAGTGAGATTGTGGACTATAGGGATGATCGATGAGGCAAAATATACAGTGGGAGGAGATATGTTTGGTTTACGGGGGAGGATCCACATTATTTTGGACTTTTCGGGGTTTAGAACGAGATGGAGATTGGAGAGACGTTTGTAGATAGAAGAAAGACAGTTGGAGGCAGAAATGCCGATATCGTGTATGCGATGTGCGGGTGCATGAGCATAGATGAGGATGTCATCGGCGTATTGCATGACGTTAAAGGAGTAAGGTTTGATAAACGGAGAGAGATCGCCAAGCAGAAGAGAGAAAATCAGGGGACCTAGGACTGAACCTTGTGGGACCCCGCAAAAAATAGGGATGGGAGGGGAGGATGATGAATTAGAACGGTTGCGAAAGGAACGGTCTGATAGATATGAGTCAAACCATGCTACGGAGGAGGAAGAAAAGCCGTAATCATAATGAAGGCGAGAAAGGAGGACGGAGTGGTCGACAATATCGAAGGCTGAGGGGAGGACAATGGAGATGAGAACACTATATAGAGCCTTGTCTCGAGAAATGAGTAAGTCGTTGTAAACTTTCATGCAAGCGATTTCTGTGGAGGGATTAGAGCGGAATGCGGATTGGAAAGGAGGGTACAGATTGGATTATGAGAGATAAGGGTTGATCTGTATTAAGATGAGGCGTTATAAGTGCTTAGAAAGAGTAGGGAGTAGGGAAATGGGGAGATAGCTAGAATGAAGGGAGAAGTCGAGCGATTGTTTCTTAAGGAGGGGACTAATGATTGCGGATTTCTAGTGTGAAGGGAATATACGACTGCGGATGGACGAGTTAAACAAGGTTGTGATAAAAAGGGATATCGATGAGCATATGGATTTATGTTTTATACATGAAAAGAGACCGAGATAAAAAAGGCGTCAGGAACATAAATGCTATTTAATTCTCTATAAATTGATAACTTTCCTGAGACGATGTCATCTTGAATTTTAGGTTTAAACAATGTCGATGAAACATTTGCTGATGATCTGCTTTTTAGGCATTATTAATTATCCACACGAGAAAAACAATTTTTTGTTAGAGTTAATTATAACAACGTTTCGGTCAATCACAGTGACCCTTTTCAAGTTGAAAGTTTTCAAACACAAATCGCCTTATATTACATAAGTGCGGAAGAAAATGAACATGTTTTCTTAGTCCATAGTGTCGATAGGAATTTTTAAATTATAATTTGATTTATTTCCATGCATCCTTTCACCACTGCCGTTGATGTGTATCAACAGCAGTGGTGAAAGGATGCATGGAAATAAATCAAATTATAATTTAAAAATTCCTATCGACACTATGGACTAAGAAAACATGTTCATTTTCTTCCGCACTTATGTAATATAAGGCGATTTGTGTTTGAAAACTTTCAACTTGAAAAGGGTCACTGTGATTGACCGAAACGTTGTTATAATTAACTCTAACAAAAAAATTGTTTTTCTCGTGTGGATAATTAATAATGCCTAAAAAACAGATTACGTGGCACACGAATGTAATTTTAACAGAATTTGCTGATAATTTTACTCTAGAAAAATTCTTTGAACTTTATGTTCCAATCTGTGTGCCTGAGATCTCTACGGTTAACTTGAAATCATTGATGTGGTCAACGAGAGATAAAATGGAAGAACCGATGAATTAGCGGGGATAACCGAATTTATGTCCAATGTGCATTGAGGTACATTTTGTTATGCTCAATCTAATTTTATTGTCTCGCGCCCAGCTCGAAAGAGTATCCAAATTGGCTTAAAGAAGGAATCTGTCCGATTGAGATTCGATTTCACGTCATAATTTAATATCATCGGCATACAAAAGAGAATGTGACTTAAGAATTTCCGGGAGATCATTTATAAAGATGTGGAAAAGCAACGGGCTAAAAACAGAACCTTGCGGTACTACCTAGGAAAACCGCGCCCAATCGGAAAGTGAATCTCCTACACGGACTGCAGATTTCCTATTCAAAAAATAAGTTGAGATCCAGAACCCGATGTGTGGGTCAAATCCATAAGCGGTAAGTTTTCCCAACAGTATGCTATGGTCTACCGTATTAGATGCTTTGGCAAGGTCGATTTGGACAAACACTTTGGCAAGGTCGATGGCAAGCTGTTGATTTCCTTTTCTTTGTTTCTTATTTTTTTATAGTTATTACAGGAACGAAGAAGAAAATATCCTTTATTTGATAAAAAAAATCTATATTTCGATAGATCTTGCTATCATCATCAGGATTACAAAAAAATGTAATCCTGATGATGATAGCAGGAGCTATCGAAATATAGAATTTTTTATTAAATAAAGGATATTTTCTTCTTCGTTCCTGTAATAACTATATATTTGAAATGTAAGAAGATTGTGGGTTTAGTATTTATTATCTTATTTTTTATTTTTTATTTTCTTTTTATTTTTTCTTTTTATCTTCCAAATTGTGATAAGGCAAAATAGCCTTATGGCTAAGCCTTGTAGAAAAATAAAAATAAATCTTCTATTATAAATTGTTTTGACTACATCACGAGTACAGGTTATAGTTGTCTCCAAGTCATTATAAAGTAATTAATAAAAAAGGTTTTATAAATTATTCATTGCTTCCAGTAAAGCAATTTTGAATTGCATCGTCATTGATTGCTCATCACATAGATGAGCAATGACGATACGTTGAAACTGTACAATCTCGAACTGTACAATCTCGACAACGCATCGTTAAGATGCGTTGTCGAGATTGTACAGTTCTAGTGAGAATCATTCTTTGGTGGTATGAACTTAGTTAATTGTTATGTAAGTTAGACATTGTTTTAAGATGTAACAACCCAGACAAAAAAACGTATCTAAACTCGGGGAGGATCTACCACGTTAATGGTTGATTATCTGCCATTAATCCTCTACCTGTTTAATGGTATTGTCAATGGTCGTTGAGGATCTACCTGTTTACTGTTTTTTTTTGCGTTTTCGTAATTCCCTTTTTTACATATCCCAAACTACTTTACATCCTTTGGCTTCCGCTCCTTCCTTGTGGCTACTCCACTCTTTAATGAACACGATCTAATATTGTAGCTATTATTGAATCTATGTAGTTCTTAATATTGTCGTTTTATTGTTGTAGTTATTCTTCAGACTTTGATCTTCGAGCATACTTAGTTCAGAACTCTTTACGGATCTAATTTCGTACTTTTACCTCCCTCACAGCCTTAAAGCATAGTTTCATCATATTCCTCATCTCAGTTGACAACTGATCATTTTTCATCTACATATTTTTGTAAAACTCCTATTTATAAGCATTTCTAGTGTATGGATGTTTTGTCAACATACTGGCGATCATTTGATTAATAACAACGGCCGCTGTAAATAAAGCAGTAAGTTGTATTATATTATAATTAGTAAATTGACTATAAAGGCCAAATATTATATTATATTATTACTACAGGTCATAGCCCTAAGGCTGTTTTGACCGCTCACATAAAAAAAACAAATAAATACAAGAAAAAAATCAAAAAACATCATTCAGTATATATATATATATATATATATATATATATATATATATGGTTAAACCTAAAAAAATATTTTTAAACCTAAAAAAATTTTGGTTTCTTATAAACATACATTTGAGATGTAAAGTAAATACAATAAATAACATACAAACAATTAAGAACGATTCCAGAAGAACGATTCCAGAAGAATTACTTATTATAAGTAATTATAAGTTACATTGAGATACAGACAAACGAGCCACCGCTCATCGGCTGTTGTATACTAATAATACAATCTAAAGTAAATACAATCTAAAGTAAATACACGACCTGATATTAGACCACAATTATGGGCAGACGTAAGGGAAACGATATTCCTGAATTCATATCAAGACAAGTAGGATGTGATGGTGATGGCTGCAATGTCTGGACTACAGTAACTGTACCACATAAAGATGCTGATACATTGAGTAGAAGAAAATTCATATGTGGTTTTTGTACTGCGTCAATCGTATTTTGTAGTTCACCGACATCAGCAAAGGACAATGCTCATTTTAACTTAAAGACACCCAAGATTCAAGAACAAATAATTGACAAAGAATCTAGCATATGCCAGAGCAAAATCACTACGCCGATGTCGTTACACGTCAATTCAAATAAGGAACCAGACGTAATAGATGCTTCAAGTTCGACTCGCATTTGGACACGAGGACATAAACATTCACGGACGGTATATAAACAAAGAAGAAATATCAATGACAGCACTGTGATGGCAAACGACAAGGATAAAGTTACACCTGAGAGTATTACTAAATGGCCTTCACCTTTATCTGGCATATTCGCGGAACACAGTCTAAACAACCACAATATATTGATTTCTACTCATGTTCCACCAAATAATGTATTGAAGCTGCCTTTAAGTAGAACGCAGACAAGAGACGATGCTAGAGTGTGCAATGATGTGGCACTCGGAAATAAAAATGATATGAAATCCAATGAGCACGGAAAATACCCTCGTCATTTCCGACTGTCTCATCGAGCGGTGAATATTTGGAATCGCCTTCCAGTTGATGTCGCTGCGGTGCATACAATCAATGAATTTAAATGCAATATAAAGAACTGGATTCGAAATGAGAACGAATGGTGGTTGCTGCAGTACCCATGGTTCTGATATATATATATATATATATATATATATATATATATATATATATTATATTATTATATTATTATTAATACAGGTCATAGCCATAAGGCTGTTTTGACCGCTCACATAAAAAAAACAAATAAATACAAGAAAAAAATCAAAAAAATCGTTCAGTATATATATCAGAACCATGGGTACTGCAGCAACCACCATTCGTTCTCATTTCGAATCCAGTTCTTTATATTGCATTTAAATTCATTGATTGTATGCACCGCAGCGACATCAACTGGAAGGCGATTCCAAATATTCACCGCTCGATGAGACAGTCGGAAATGACGAGGGTATTTTCCGTGCTCATGTACTACTAGTACTTTCGAGTGCCCTCTACGTCCATCCCGTTCATTGAGTTCAACTCTATTTGCTGGAAAATTTTCATCTTTATTAACTAGTCGATACATAGCTAGAAGGTCGAAAAGAAGGAACCTTTCACGCACTGTCGGCATATTCAAACTTTTTATTCGTGCCTCATAGGGAAGATATCGTACCTGAGGACA
>WNNJ02001552.1:0-25995 GCA_012934845.2 Pomphorhynchus laevis | reverse complement strand
CCAGTTTAATTTAAAAAATAATTTGCAAAACATCAATGTGTTTCTTCTTTGCAATAGTTTAAGTAATAGCAAACCTCCAATGGAAAATGTATCAAGTTGTCAAAAATCATGGACATGCTATTGGTTCTGACTGAATTACAGTTTTCAAGTATATTGTCAAACTATTAAAGGCATAAAAAGCTCAGTGTGTAAAATTTATAAACTATTTTGAACATTATCTTTTATGTGATAGTAAACAGCAAAAGGGTTAAAATGCACTGTTTTAAAAATTCAATTGTTTAATAAAATATTTTACACTCGAACTAAAATATTTTTATAATTCTAGATTCAATATCTATCTGTGCATATTGGCTATAGTCATGATTATCAGGCTAAAGTATGCTTAACGGATTTAGCTAACATAATCAGAACATACCGCTTAAGCTGTTCTCCACTGTAAGGACAATTTTCAGTTGTAATTCCACATAGGCTCGTAACGTGAATTTGTCTAAAAACGGGTCAACATTATTTATCCATTCTACGTTATTGTAATAAACAGTTTTTCACGCTTTTATTCATGCAATATAAAGTAATTTACAAACATAATCACATCATATTACACATCTGATCTGTGAAAAATGAAATCAGTACAATATAATGAATCTTCATGAAATTTATGAGAATCAAATAATTCCGAGTTAAAAATTTATTTAAGATTTAAATAGGCTATTCTTATATTTTTCTATAGTACAAAATATGAAGTCTCGGCTAATTGATCTATTTTTTACTTATATATTTGTTCAAGTGCATAAAAATTATTAATTGTTTAAAAACTATCTTAAATATCTTGATAAGTTTATTTCATTTTTAGAAAATTTGAAAACTTATGGAAATAAGTACTTAAAATTGAGTAATTACATATCGGAAAATGCAATATTTTCAAAGCTGTAGGAAATGCAGTAACTTCACATCAGTAATAAATTTTCAACGATTAGTTTTACAAGTTATGCAGTTACCGATCAAGTTGTGTTGAATGCTAAATATTAATGCTATAATAGGTATGAATATTATGGATTATATGAAATACTATTATTTATATTGTTTTTATTAAACAAAAGCAAAAAATTCCATAATTATAGCAGTAAAAGATAGTAAAATATAAACATTTAAATAATTATCATATTTATAACCACCTATTTGACTCAATTTCTGTGTTTAAATTGCTTTTGCTATTTTACACTATTATTAAATTAGTATTTTATAATATAATTATATGTTTATATACTGATAATCGTTTATACATTTTATATATTACTATTAATAATAAATAACTAAAATATAAATTATATTATAAAAATATATTTTAAAATAGTGAGAATGAATTTACCTGGAAAAAGCAGGTAAATTAGCAATATCGGATTAAAATCTAAACGTTGCATACCGTTTGCAATTTTTAAAAGATTAGCAATTTGAGCTAACTATTAGTTATTTCTAATTTTTAAACTTATCAACAAACTGTTAACTTACAATCGATATTGACAAATTGTATTTGTGATTACATGTACTCTTCTTGTTCGTCGGTTTTCTCTCAGATCACTAAAGCAAAAATAAATTTCACCAAGGCTTTAAATATCACATAATACAACTTTTAAATTTTAAAGCATAAAATTATATAGGATTTGATGCAACTTCTATGAAAATAAATTTTCACACCAGTATTTTCTATTGTAATAAGTTATTAAGATGCGCTTTGCCAAAAATAAAAATTTATTTGTATTTCACATTTGTTTAAGTATTAGAGCATAATTTTTTATTAAAATTCAAAAATCTGATTAGTGTTTATTTACGGAAACTGCCGTCTTTCGACGATGTCTTAAAATTCATAAAATGCCAGTAATGCCTGCTAATTTTATCTAGCATAATGTTACTTTTTCGATAATGATACTTTCGATAATATTTTTCCGTAATGATACTTTTGATATCACAGGACAACTGAATACAGGCAGGATAGATTTACAATGTTTTGTACATAGCATACAATGACATTAATATCCACAAATATGAAATGTTATTCTGATTCGACATTATCGGTGTCATGTAGCCATGCTCGTATGATGAATGTTCTCTTAGAATTCTGTGAATAACGTCATGAAGTTTGTTACATTGCTGGAGTAAGAGACCTTTCTTGATCAAGTGTGGATCACTTTGCATTTCAGTTAAATAAGTGATTTCTAAAGATGTTTGTTAATGAAAGTTTAAATTTTTCAGATAATTCAATGCTACAAGCGCCGAAAATTTTCTTAATAAAAGTTCATATGATATGCATCAATAGACTTAAAAATCAATAGGGAAGTACTTGGAACCACCGGAAAACGACAACTTTGATTTATTCAGCTGTTGATTGTGATGTGGTACGAACGACAAACGAAAATATAGCGTGACTCAAAGATATCGAGACGAATGACAGATCACGATGGATCTTCTATTAAAAAGACAACTTCTGACAACTTCTTCTATGACAACTTTTAGTTAATTCAGCTGTTGATCGAGGTGTGGTACAAACGACAAACGAGAAGATAGCTTGACTCCAATATATTGAGACGAATGACAGAACACGAGGTATCTTCTATTAAAAAAATAATTGATCTGCGCCCCATGCACATACATTAGCACATGACAAGTTTATGTAACAAGCGTATTAGTGTACATCTCAAGATTTTTCAAGAAGAGAGGAACATTATTAAATTAAAAGGCCTGAAAGTTTCCATGAAAACAAAATCTCAACAGTCGAAAATTGCAGTCGTTGCTTCTATACTAATAAAAACACAGGACATACATTTTCGACAATGCTATCAAGTAATATGTTTAAGTGCATACTTATATCTCAAACTCTTTCGCATATCACAACTAACCATTGCAAATTGCAGCTCGTTTCTTATATACCAATAATTTGATTATTTCGATAAAAGAACATAAATTTATTTTAAGCTGAACTTGATATAGTTTCGATTAACAAAGAAATTACACACTTAATATCTTGTGTATGTTAAACGTTTATTAAGTTAGTTGCGGTGAACTCATTTCCGCATTGATTACTACAAATTGACGCAAAAATATTTAGTGGACAACACACAAAGTTCATAACTATTATGATTTAAATAGTTAAGCTTCTGTCCAATTCGTTCAATTTGCCGTATCATTTTACTAACTTCAGAAAGTTTTTAATTTTGCAGCAAATGCAGAAATACTCTAGAATAAATTAACAATCGTGTAGTGTTCAGGCATAGGCCAAAATTTGTATGAACACTAATGCAAAAATAGTTAAATATTAATTTTATAAACTACAATTAAGCAATTGTTTTAAACTCGTAAAGAACACAGAAATTAAATCTTACATTAAATGTAGATTAAATGTCGAGCTGATATTGACATATATTTCAGGTAGCCCCGAATTTGCTAGTATTCTAAAGAGAACAATAAATAGTAACAGTGTTGAAGTGTTAACTTTATACAGCTTTCGTAGTTGTGCATTGACACCGATTTCGTATCGATGTATACTCCTGAGCGGGTTATTACTTAGATCCCTAAATAAACGAGCAATAAGCAACAACACAACCAAAGTTGAAATTAAAAATTTTATTAAATATGCCAGTCATATGTCAATATTTCAGGATGTATATTAAGAGTACATCCGAAGATATTTTAAGCACCATGAATTGGAGTAGCAAACAGATCTAACCTTTGCATATCTCAATCTATCATTGTTGAGGATGAACACTCACTTTAAACATCATACTTTATTACATTAATGTTGTATATTCATTAAGTGCGCATTAAAACCCTTGTACTCGAGATTCCACTTTTTGACAATTATCTCAAGTCCAATACAGTATGTGATCGACTATTATGTCAAGAGCTCTACTCTTATTCACTTTTTGACAATTATCTCAGGTCCAATATAGTATGTGATCGACTGCTATATCAAGAGTTTTACTCATACCCTCAGTTCTATTAAAAGCTTTATCAACACAACGACTTTTTAAATGTGATGAATGAAGATCACTCCTTCGATTTCTACTTGAATCTAGAATTTACAACAAAAGTAAAATTGAATAAGCGACCAATTTACTTTTGTTTCCGTAAAATAAGCAATCTATTTTCATTAATAAAAGTATAATAATTAATTAATAATTTATTTAACAAGCAGATCTTGATATCCAATGCAGCTCTGAATTCGCTGGAATCCAAAAGAGAACAATGAATATTGACTGAATAGAAGTGTTAACTATATGCAGCTTAAACAAAATTACAGCTCAGATCAAATTATTAAATATGCCAATCATCAATCGATATGTCATGTTGCATCTCCAGAACACTTACGGAGCTACTTTATGCACCACGATTCATATTAGCATAACATATCTTACATTCGAATATCTCAATGATTATTTTAAGACAGCGACGGTAATATTATAGGCACACTATCGACAAGTCTCGAAATTTTCAAAATACAATTAGTAAAATTTATCTTTAAGGCACTTCACTGTTGATATCGATCTGATAAACATATACTTTTGTTTTGAATATAATTTAAAATCTCCTAAATAACACTTACAATTCTTCCAGAGATTTCATTATTTCTGAAAATCTTTTATCGATTGTATTAATCATATTTGACGAAACAGTTCTAAAAGAGAGCAAATATAAAGTTTTATTGATCGAATATGTTGCTATGCATTTTTTAAGTTCAATAGCAAATATCTTTATAAAATATTAATATCTAATAAATTTTTTTTAATTTAACAAAAATGAAATGGTAAATGAAGTACTCATAGCATTTATAAATTATTATTAAGTGAATTGATAATTAAATTAATTATTATGCAGATATTTATACAGCAAAACTACTTCGAAATTTACAAAGTCAAAACTTGTCAAATACAAACTAGATGATCTTATTAAACTTATAATGCATATAAGTATTATCAAATAGATACAGAATATTGAATAAATACGAATTTGAACGCAAACATAATTTATATGCTTGCACGCATTTCATTAATAATTTGTATGTATAATTTGTGCGCATTAAATACTATTCTGTCGATAGCCAGTATACTTGGATACCGCTATTGTAAAATACGTTTTCATTATGTGTTTTTTAAATCAATTAGGAATATTCTGTTGTAAAATAGATTATTTAATATACGTACAGTATTTTTGTCTCACTTATATCTTGGCAATCGGAACCGAGAAGAGTTTCCAGTAAATTGTGGGAAATGTCCCTACGCAAATGAGTAAATATAAATCTCAAACAATTGTTAAATACTTACAAAACTCTTGTGGCGTAGAACATTCTGACCGCCTTCACATTCCGAATGTGATTTCCTGATAGATATCTTAAGAAAGTAAAAGATTATGTGCCATCAGGTAAATGCTATATTACGTTTTACATTAATGTCTTAGTTTTATGTTCATTCATGAACACCGATCACAATATTAAAAATAATAACATGGCATGAGCTCACAAAATATTAAACCAAATTTTAAAAAATTACAGTTTCTACTAAATGCGTGTTTATGATATATTAGAATTTGCCAATGCTATTAATTTTACAATTTCGTAATTTATTATATGTCAGTGATAACCGTTACAATTTGCTATAAAACTGCAGTGATATGAAAACTCGATGATCGAGAACGTAATTTTTACAATCATCGCTAAGTTTACTTTTTTCAATTACTAGTGCATCGATTTACTGTAAATTGACTAACGACATTCATGAACGTTAGCACATTCAAGAGAGTTACGGTGCGCTTATCGCTGAGCCAAAAAGCATCATCATTCCGAATTGCTAATAAGTTACTAGCAGATGTGAAGAAATTCATGTACTTGAAGGTATTGTTATTAGATGACGATTAAACCTCAAAAGAGATTGAGCTAATACATGAAGGCGTTGTTTGCACTGATCCGTCGTGATAAAACAAAAGCTTTGTTTTAAGCAAATTTGCCATTTTTCATTTGATCGTTATTCCATTCTCAACAAAATATCATGAGCTCTGCGTAATAATCTAAAAAACAAAATCCGTTCCAGGTTACTAAAATTAAATTTGACAGTAGCCTGGCGGATTTAAATCCTGATACGTTTCCTGTCGTCTCTAGTTATTCTAAAGTGAACTTGGTTTCTTAACTATCTCGACGACCCTTATTCCATGGTTTTCAAAGTCCAACGCTCGGTAAAGTAGTGACATATAAGAAGGGTTATTTTTGTCAAGACAATGTAGGGATAAATTTGAATTAGAATATTTTTTCAAATTTTATAATAAATTTGAATGCCAGAATATCTTTTTACAAATGTCTACAAAATATGTATTAGTATAATCATTCGTTGCGTGGATTCAAGAACACAATATATAAAATGAGTAAATCTTTCTAAAATTGTGATACAATTTATTAAAGAATGATTACTAACATTTCGTATTCAGGATTGTACTTGCAAGTGAACCGAACATAATCCCATAATGAATTGCTATTCAGATATCTAAATGATAATAAAAATGAAGAAATACACGCAATCGTTTAATATATTTGTATTCTCTAATAATTAATCGCTGTTTTTAAATATTTAATTATTACTTTCATTGAAAATATTTAACTTTAATTCATTGAATTTAATAAAGAGTCAAAGTTGATAAACAGTTTTGACGGCATTCCCTTTTTTCAACAACAGCTGATGTACGATTATTTAAATCTAATTAAATGAAACTCACAACTTGCAAAGGGTTGCAGCATTTTCAGGAAGACTATCACTTAATATGTTAGTTGCACTGAGATCACTAAATTTGCAAAAATAATTAGGAAACTCTGATATCGTTTTGCCATTTATAAATTTTAAATACAATCTAAAATGATATCACGTTTAAATTTTATGGTTTATTTTTACAATTTAACATATAATGTAATATTAATAGTAACAAATGTTGTAATCATTAGCTGATTTGATAATGATTAGCAAGGTTTTGGCGATATATGAACCTCGTTTATGGAACTATTAAATTCGGTAAAAAGAGTTCTCTGATTTTTGGCAGATAATGACATGTTGATATCCTTAGATGTATTGATAACTTACGAGTAATATTTTAAAAATATATAAACTATATGTTGAATGAATACGATGAAAAACTGATCGGCGTATTAATTTTAATGAACTTTGTGATCTTCATAATCCTTCTTCAGAGCTTTCTTCATAGATGCCTGCCATGCGATCATTGACATCCTTCTTCAATAGTCCCAAAACTGAGTATGGCGTCCTTGATCGAATTCTCGTTGATCAGCGTATTTATTTTAAAGATTTGTGATCATTCCTTCTTCAAGTTTCTTCATTTTTCCAAGTTATTTGGATCTTGTTTAGAATGATTTACGTGTGATTCGGTATTTCTTTGCATTCTCTCAAACGACCAGTTTGATTCTAATAGTGTGCTCCCATTAGTCTCTTATTGGCGGCAATTATCGCTTCGATTGGGATCCATTAATTCCAATTGACACTTGCTAACACTGTGGTCATCTTCTATTTCCCTCGCATCTGATAGTTCCTCAAAATGTAGTTGTGTATTAAATCTGATGTGATTTACATGAATCCGTCTTCTCCTCCTTTGCTCTGTCAAAATTTCATACGACAACAGACTGTTTCATCGAATTTTTTAAGCCTTTTATAAACCTTTTCAAATGCCTCTGGATATCATACATCATCTAAAATATTAAACACTCTAAAATGAGATATTTGATCATGATGCCGACTTGAGATTATTGTCCTTTCCTCCACTGTTGATTTAAATGTTAACCTAAGATGATCGAACACACATTTAAATCTTCTTCCCATGATCAACTCAGCTGTAGTTTTACAGATGCTTGCATGGATACTATTTCAGTATGAAGCGAAAAGCACTTGTAATTAATCACTAACGTCGTTGTATTGTCGCTTCAACACACGCGCTTTTAATGTTTGAATGAATCTCTCGGCAAGTACATTAGTCTGTTGATGATATGGACTTGCTGTCACGTGCGTTATTACCCATTTGTTACAAAAACCCTTAAAATCCATTAGGACCGCTATTGTGGTATGTTGTTATTGGCTATTGTTCAAGCATTGACAGCTTTGTTGCATCTGTTACAGCCACTAGGAACGCCACTAGGAATGTTACTAGGAACGTCACTAAAAGCAACACAAAGAAAACCACTAGGAACGCAACTAGAAACGCCACTAGAAACGCCACTAGGAACGTTACTAGGAACGCCACTAGGAACGCCACTAGGAACGCCACTAGGAACGCCACTAGGAACGCCACTAGGAACGCCACTAGAAACGCCACTAGGAACGTTACTAGGAACGCCACACGGAAAGACACTAATAACGACACTATAAACGCCACTAGGAACCCAAAAAAGTACGCCAATAAGAATACCAATTGGAACGAAAATAGAAACGCTAATAAGAATGATAATAGGAACGCCAATTGGAACGCCAATTGGAACGCAAATAGGAACAGCAATAGAAACGGCAATAAGAACGATACTAGAAACCAGAAAGAACGAAAGTAGGAACGCAAGTAAGAACGCTCATATGAGGGGCAATAAGAACGCATTTAGGAACGCTAATAGGAACTCAAAAAGAAACGCACATATAAATGCAATTAGGAACGCCAATATAAACTCTAATGGGAACCCAAATAAGACCGCTTAGAGGAATACAATAGGAAAGGCAGTAGAAACTAAAATAGGAACGACAATATAATCGAAAATAAGAACGCCACTAGGAATCATTACTAGAAAGGCCAATAAGAACGCTTATAAGAACGTCAAAAAGAACGCCAATAGTAACGCCAATAGAATGCCAATATGATGGCCAATAAGAATGATAATAAGGATGCCAATTGGAACGCCAATAGGAACGCAAATTGGAACAGCAATAGAAATGGCAATAAGAACGATACTAGAAACCGAGAAAGAACGAAAATAGGAAGAAAATAAGAACGAAAATTGCTCTATAAATTGCTTGAATTTATGCCGCTCACCCTCGTCGCAAGTTGCAATAACGTTGAACGGAATCACAACAATTTAAAAAGATACAAGTTCCTTTTTTCCATCTTAAAGCCAGTCAAGAAACCAGTTATATAGTCACATTACAACACGCTGTCATTCAATAACATAATGGTCACTAAATTGAACAATGCTTCTACGTATACACTACCACTTAAAAGAACCGTTTTTGTGGTATGTTGTTATTGGCTATTGTTCTAGCATTGACCGCTTTGTTGCATCTGCTACATCCCTTCTTCCCCACATATCAACGAGGGTGTCAAATCGCACAGGTCTCTTCCGCTGCTTAGTACTTTTTCTTAACGCCGTTATCTCCGCATGATCGACTCGTTGATTCATTGTGGTGTTTGTTTCACCAGTTCTCGCAGGTTCTTCGTCGTTGATGCTTAGTGGAGGAGTAACTTGGGACCATGTTTCCATATCGTCGTCTATCGTTCCACCTTCCAAATATGTTCTTGAACACTCTTGATGACGGTCTTCGGTACCCGAATTCATCGCTTTGACTCTGACAAACTTATTTCGAATTTCATTAGCATGGCGTCGTCTAGGTCCAGCTGGAATGTCTACCGTATACGATTCGCTTCCGTTCTTCGACATTATGAATCCCAGTTGTCACCTTTTCTCTGTGTCTATTAACCAAACTGACTGCGATACCAAAAACGACCGAGGTTGAGCCCTTATATCAAGTTGCTTCTGTACTTCCCTTCTTGATTGTACTATCGTTTGAATGGTTTGGCCGTAACCGATCCCATATTGTTGATAACCTTCTTCCAAACATCAAAACTGCAGGGGATACTCCAGTACTACTCTGCTTCGTATTTCGGTAAGTCATTAGGAACTGTGCCAATGTCAACTCTAGATTTCCTTCTGACATGTCGACTCTGCGTTTAAATGTCTGCACCAATCGTTCTACAAACCAATTGGTTTGGGGATGGTACGGAGATGTCATGATACAATGTATGCCATTGTCTGTACAAAACATTCGGAATTCTCGCGAAGTGAATGGTTGTCCATAATCGGATACAATTTGTTTTGGTATTCCCATTCGTGATAGCATACTTCATAGCATCTTAATTGTCTCGCTTGCCGATGTATTTATTATCTCTTCAATTTCTGGCCAATGACTATAAGCGTCGAACACTAATATGAACAAGCGACCCGCTACCGGACGGGCAAAGTCTACATGCAAGCGCTCCTGTGGTTGCATCGGTACATCCCACTGATGTAAAGGCACTTCAAATGAAGCGTTTCTTCTGCTCTGGCACAACTGACAGTTTCCTACTGTATGCCCGATGTCAGTCTCAATCGATAGCCACCTAGGATTATTATCAAAACAAGAGTTATACCAATTAGCGTAAATTTTTGTTAGTCATTTTTAGCCAGACGCGGAAAAAAGACGAAGCAAAGTTGATGCCGTTCCGTCATCACTACGACTCATCAGTAATGCGTTGATGAATCTTCAGTGATTTGTTGATTGACGTCTGCTAGTACTCCACTGCATCCAGCAGTGGTAGGGCACTGTCACTGTTGAGTCATAGCCATGACGAAAGGGCATCTAGCAATGCTTTTCGTCGTTCTTCCGAGTCTTGCTGAAATAAATATCATAAATTCACCCAAATTAGTATCACTTTCGTTTTAAGATATTTATAAAAGAAATTTGCCGATATAAAGCTAGCTTGGGCTAAGATTTGCAAGTGCTTTCGCTTATGACTTTTTTGTGAAGCGGTAGTGATCGTCTAGCACTCGATGACGATGTAGCTAGAAGTGTTCTCGTACATTGTTCAAATTATTCGTTGACTGTCGTCTGCTAGACCTCTTCTGCATCCAGCAGTAAGATAAAAGTGGCACTGATGAGTCATAGTGATGATGAAATAGCATCTTACAGTGTTCTCCGTCGTTACTCTGCGTCTAACTAAAAATGAATAACAATGATTTTTCTGTTTTCGAATATATCCATAGAAAATATACACGTTGTTTTGTAGAAACTTTTATTATAGAACCTTTAGACTTGTAGATTTATTTGATATTTGATGATCTGCATTAAAAATTCAATTTAACTGTAAATACTCTACTACGTCATATATTATACACAACTTAAAAACTTTAATTTTGTATATATTTTTAAAGAAGATAAGTTTTTTATATTTTAATCTTCTTTAAGAATGTTTAAATTATGTCTTGGTTATGTTAAGCAAATGCTACATTACGTTAAAAAAATAGAATAAAATGTTAGCTGTTTTATAAACTGAACATATCACTTTTAACAAATATTGGTTTTCATCAAATCAAGGGTTATACCAATAGGCGTGAAATTTTGATAGTCATTTTTTGCAAGACGCGGAGGAATGACGAAACCACTGCTTGATGCCGTTTCGTGATCACTACGACCCATCAGTGATTCGTTAATGAATCTTCAGTGATTTGTTGATTGTCGTTTGCTTGTACTCCACTGAATCCAGCAGTAGTAGGGCACTGTCACTATTGAGTCATAGCGATGACGAAAGGGCATCTGGCAGTGTTTTTCGTCGTTCTTCCGAGTCTTGCTAAAATTATATCATAAATTCACACAAATTGGTATCACTCTCGTTTAAAGATATTTATAAAAGAAGTTTGCGATAAAGAGCTATCTTGTGCTAACATTTGCAATGATTTTTCTTATGCCTTTTTTGGTGAAGCGGTAGTAATGGTCAAGCACTCAATGTAGATGTAACTAGAAGTGTTCTCGTACATTGTTCAAATTATTCGTTGACTGTCGTCTGCTAGACCTCTTCTGCATCCAACAGTAAGATAAAAGTGGCACTGATGAGTCATAGTGATGACGAAATAGCATCTTACAGTGTTCTCCGTCGTTACTCTGCGTCTAACTAAAAATGAATAACAATGATTTTTCTGTTTTCGAATATATCCATAGAAAATATACACGTTGTTTTGTAGAAACTTTAATTATAGAACCTTAAAACTTGTAGATTTATTTGATATTTGATTATCTGCATTAAAAAATCAATTTAACTGTAAATACTTGACCACGTCATGTATTATAAACATAACTAAAAACTTGAATTTTGTAAATATTTTAAAAAATGAAAAGTTTTTTATGTTTTAATCTTCATTAAAAATCTTAACATTATGTCTTGGTTATGTTAAGCGAATGCTACATTACCTTAAAAAATAAAAATAGAATAAAATGTTTGCTGTTTTATAAACTGAACATATCACTAATAACAAATATTGATTTTTATTAAATCGAGAGTTATACCAATCGGCGTGAATTTTTGATAGTTATTTTTTGCAAGACGCGGAGGAATGACGAAACCACTGCTTGATGCCGTTTGTGATCACTACGACTCATCAGTGATTCGTTGATGAATCATAAGTGATTTATTGATTGTCGTTTGCTTGTCTTCCGCTGCATCCAGCAGTGGTACTGTCAGATTGAGTCATAATGATGACGACACGGCATATAGCAGTGTTTTTTGTCGTTCTTCCGAGTCTGGCTTACAATGACTATCATAAATTTACGCAAATTGGTATCACTCTCGTTGTGAGATATTTATAAAAAAAGTTTACCGATATAAAACTATCTTGCGCTGGCATTTGCAAGTGCTTTTGCTTTTGACATTTTTTTGTGAAGCGGCAGTTCTGATTTAGAACTTAATGAAGGTTGTTACTAGAAGTGTTCTAGTACATCATTCAAATTATTCGGTGATTGCTGTTTGCTAGTCCTTCCCTACATCCGGGCGTAGATGGGAACGACTGATAAGCAATAGTGATGACGAAATATCATATAACAGTGTTTTTATTCGTTCTTCCGAGTCTGGCTCTAAATGAATAACAATGATTTTTCTGTTTTCGAATATATCCATGGAATATATACACGTTGTTTAGTAGAAACTTAAATTTAAGAACCTTTGGACTTGTAGATTCATTCGCTATTTGATAATCTGCATTAATAAAACCACTTAAAGTGCGAAGACTTAACAACATCATCTAATTTACACATTACTTAAAACTTGAATTTTTCAAAATTTAAAAAAGATAAGTTTTAGTATTTCAATCTTCTTTAAGAATGCTAAAATAATGTCTTGGTTATGTTAAGCGAATGCTACATTACGTTATTAAAATTATTAACATTTATATTATGCAGGATTAATAATAAAATTGTACATCATTTTTTATGATTCAGAATCGTCGCATTTGTCAAATTAATCTGCAAATTATAGTTTAGCTGTTAGCATGTTTTTGTGCACTTTAATCTCGAAATCAACTCTATAACGATTGCGTAACATCACTGAATGGATTATGTTATTTACTTTCTAAAATGAAAAGCGGAGTAACTAAATTGTAACTAATTAAAAAAAATCGCCAAAACAGTGGTATTTATAACAAATTTGACGTTTTTGAAATTTATATTTACTGACCTTAAATTTTTTATTAACTGACATTTTAAATATTTAAATATTAAATTATGCTTAAAACTAAATTGTTAAAATTGAAAAAGTGTATTTTGAGTATAGGAATGCAACGCGTAGTATTTCAAGCAATTCAGAACAAAAATTTAAAGAGCTTAAACATACAGTAAGCATCTGAGCTTTAATGCTAGTCCGATGAAGATGTTTTTGTCTATGGACATAACAGAGGACAACAAAAATTAAAGAAACCAAATATAAATGCATTTGAAAATAAAAATGAATAGTGCCGTGTTTTTGTTTATATCATGAATAATATGGTATTTTAAAATATTTGTAATATTCAGAATAACAAAATTAAATTATTGACAAGTTTTTAAATTACGACCAATACGACATATTATAATAGTATAAACATTACAGATTACTGCGTGCCAAGCTCTAAACGCAAGGTACGAAACTGGCAGATTGAAATTCGATTTATGATGCGATATACGACAGCAAATCTTTTAATTAAACTAGATTTGAATGACACACATCTAATACATTTCGTTAATGAAATTCTTTAAATTTTTATATTTAAATAAATTTTGAAATTAATTAGTTAAGGCACACATCGTTTTTGTATAAATTGCGGACGAAAAGAAACGTTTATTAAAAAATTGTTTGTTCTATATTGTTAGCTGACTAGATCACTAATAACAAATAAGGATTTTTATCAAAACGAGAGTTATACCAATTGGCGTAAATTTTTGTCAGTCATTTTTAGCCAGACGCGGAAAAAAGACGAAACAAAGGTTGATGCCATTCCGTCATCACTACGACTCATCAATAATGCGTTGATGAATCATCAGTGATTTGTTGATTGTCGTCTGCTAGTACTCCACTGCATCCAGCAGTGGTGACGTACCGTCACTGTTGAGTCATAGCCATGACGAAAGTGCATCTAGCAGTGTTTTTCGTCGTTCTTCCGAGTCTTGCTAAATTTACTAACAAAAATTCACCCAAATTAGTATCACTTTCGTTTTAAGATATTTATAAAAGAAATTTGTCGATATAAAGCTATCTTAGGCTAAGATTTGCAAGTGCTTTCGCTTATGACTTTTTTGTGAAGCCGTAGTGATAGTCTAGCAATCAATGACGATGTAACTAGAAGTGTTCTCGTACATCATTCTAATTATTCGTTGATTATCGTCTGTTAGACCTCCTCTGCATCCAACAATAAGATGAAAGTTGCACTGATGAGTCAAAAAGATGACGAAAATAGCATCTTGCAGTGTTCTCCGTCGTTACCCGCGTCTTTCTTTAAATGAATAACAATGATTTTTCTGTATTCGAATATATCCATAGAAAATATACACTTTGTTTTGTAGAAGGTTTAATTATAGAACCTTTATACTTGTAGATTCATTTGATATTTGATTATCTGCATTAAAAAATCAATTTAACTGTAAATACTTGACTACGTCATATATTATACACATAACTTAAAACTTGAATTTTGTATATATTTTTAAAAAGGTAAGTTTTTTATATTTTAATCTTCTTTAAGAATGTTTAAATTATATCTTGGTTATGTTAAGCGAATGCTACATTACTTTAAAAAATAAAAATAGAATAAAATGTTTGCTGTTTTATAAACTGAACATATCACTAATAACAAATATTGGTTTTTATCAAATCGAGAGTTATACCAATTAGCGTGAATTTTTGATAGTCATATTTTGCATGACGCGGTGGAATGACGAAACCACTGCTTGATGCCGTTTCGTGATCACTACGACTCATCAGTGATTCGTTGATGAATCATCAGTGATTTATTGATTGTCGTAGTTTGTTATCCACTGCATCCAGCAGTGTTACTGTCAGATTGAGTCATAATGATGACGACACGGCATTTAGCAGTGTTTTTTGTCGTTCTTCCGAGTATGGCAAACAATGACTATCATAAATTTACGCAAATTGGTATCACTCTCGTTGTGAGATATTTATAAAAAAGTTTACCGATATAAAACTATCTTGCGCTGGCATTTGCAAGTGACGGCGCCATTTTGTTCCCTTTGGAGGCAGTCGCAATCTCGTTTGTGACTACATGTGTCCGAACACGTTTTCATATCGATTGTTTATATAATGTTTATATATTTATTATATGTTATTATGTTTATATAAGAAATATGTTATAGATGTACGTCATTTAAAGATGTAGGTCATTTTAAATACGTCATATAAAGAGGTACGTCATTTAAAAATGTATTTTTTCGAGTATTATATATTATTCACTTTTATTTGGATATTTTTTCATTCAACTGCACTATTTTAATAATATATATTTTCGTATTAAATATCTAATTTACATATTATCTCTTTATCTATTGTAGATACACGGATTATAACATTAACTTACTGATGTTTGATCTTATAAACAATTCTGGATTACCCCAAATCCTGTAAGTACTTTTTATTTAATATTTCACTACATATATTTTAAAGCATCTACCACAACCTTAATTTAACAAATGATTTTTTCCTTATGATAACAGTAGCCATTGAAATATTAAACTAACTTATTTTATCGAATTAATTGTCGTTTCTTTCGTTTCATTCTATAAAAAACAACAATTTAAAGAAACAAATGGATATTTTCAATTAGATTTTAATGTATGTAAAATATTAACGTAATTTTCATTTGGAACCCTTTTGTGCCGACATTATCAGATAATTAGTTATAAAATTATTCTAACTGTTACCTATCAAATGTGATTTTTATCTCTTTAAAACTTTATTGTTTGAAAATGTTTTTCTTCCAACTTTTTTTGGTCGGAAAGCGATCTAACGTCATCTGCAATGACCTGATAGCAGAGATATTTTATTTCAACGCATAAGTGCGACTATTCAGAGGAAAAAGGCGGTTTGTATCCGAGAAAGAATTCCATGTGAACAGTCATGGTCCATCTTGATGCGTCGTATGAAAACATACTTTACTTGTCTGTATTTAAAATTGACAAATAGCAATACTAGTCAGTATTACAATTTATGTGACCTATTCGACATCCTTTGGTTTCTCGGAGACATAAAAAATAGCAATACTTAATCGTGTTTTCGATTACTTGATTGACATGAATCTGACCCGGTGGTGATTTATTTCTGTTATCTATCAAATGACAATAACCGTCTTATGAAAAATGTTTATTCTCTGAAATATTGATATTTTGCACAACAAATATGATAAAACATATTTAAAAGTGAGGTTTGGAATCTGAAAATATCAATAATATCACTAAACAACTGAAATATTAAAAAACAAGAACTTATATTATTTAAAAAAAAGCTCATAATGAAAATATGTTATGATTATGATATTTCTTTACATTTTAGAGAAGTTAAAGAATGTCATATTAAGGAATACCTGTTCAATAGTGGAATTTAAACTTTTGATATTTCTCTACATCTTGATCTATATCTTTTTAGGGTGGTATAAATATTTAAAAGTCAGGAAGCAACAACAAATTCAAATTTACTAGTTTTTTCCGGACATGAGTTAGGATTGAGTATATTTCTGATCGAGAAGTACTTCCAATTCTAGTTTGAATTCTGGGTGGGTTTCATCATCTGCTGACCAAAACCAACATTTCCCTTTTCGACCCTTATTATCTTTATACAACATACACTGGTCCTGATTGGATTCGAACTCAGAACGTCTGTTTATGTTCTGCCACAAATAGAAAAATTTTAGCACGCAGATGCGATCAAGTAAAATAATAAAACATTTATAGCAAGTGGCATCATAAAAACAGTGATCCGGATAGCGGTTCACACACCTAAGGTAGGTTTACAACAGATCGTTGAAATACGATACCCTACCAAAATAATAAACAGAAATATATATCTGCACCACTGGAACAGTCAACCTAGTTGATTTAATGTTGAATCGCGATATAGCCGTCATGAGTTCGAATCGGATCAGCACAAGTTTAAAGAATAAACGGATAATGTTAGACACGTGAAATATAAGTCTGTTTCAGCAGCTAATGAGACCAACACATGCTGATTAGTAGCCTACTGCTGTATCAAGAATAGGCACAATACCTGTGAGTATGATGTCGTGACACAACAAGAATAATCTGGATTTTTAGCAATGTGAAAAAGTGCTTTGCTTGCAATTATAATTAATTTGTAATTCAAATAATTAATTAGAATTTGCTTTAAAAACTATAAAATATATGCATGAGCATCAATAATATAATTCGTACTCCTATTACAAGTAAATGTACTTTACTGCAAAAATAGACAAAAAAGCTTATAATTAATCAATTTTTAATTATTAATAAAAATCTAAAAGATCAAATATAAAGTTGAAAATTAATTTTAATATAAAGCTGAGAATTTGATTGATTCAATATGCTTTTAATCAACATGAAATTTCTAAAATCGTTTATGAGAGAATTCGGATTTATGAGAGAATTGGGACAGTTGTAGAACATTAATCTAATTTAGGTTATATCAGAATATTTTTGAAGCAATAAACATGAAATAGAATATGATATGCCGAATTTTGTATTTACTCCTCCATTCAACTTTTTGTACATTGTTTCTGTGACATCTTCAGTTTTACTCATTTTTTATTATTCTTTTATACAAAAAAGTTTTAAAGGAAATACTTTATTCGGTTTAATGCATTTCACATGAATAAAGCTCGAAATGGTAAAAGTTAATCACATCTCTTAGTGAATTATAATTTTGCACGGACATTTTAAATTTGGCAATGATTTTGTGAATATAAACAAATTAATTTTTGCATTTAATCGCTTAAAATGCTCTAAACTATTAAAAAATATAAATTGTAAACCTTTTGATTATGTATTCAATGTATTTGTGTTTGTGTAGAAACTTATCATTCAATCGAAGAGTGACGATAACCAAAGCACAACCTCCCGAAACATATAACTTGAAATCTTTGTAAGTTTGCAGTTTTTAAGATAAATTTATTCACAATAGCTTGATTATTTGTTCACGTATATTATTTTCTGTATTTGCTTGGGACTAAATTGATTCACGCATACAAAATACAATTAAATAAAATACTTTAGATCAAGAAAGTTTACGTATCGCCATAATATTCAATAATATCGATTACCTTAAGAAACATTTAAATAATTCAATTGATACATATCGTCTGAAAATTATAACAGTTTAAAATTATATTCAAAATTAAAAATAAACATTTTTGATCATTTTGAGACCTCATTTATATTTGATTACACTCAATATATTTTCATTAGTTTAATTTTTAAATTAATAATATGTTTTTATATTTTTTTAAAGGATGAACAAATCTTTAGAACCTCAAGGGTGTTTTAGCAAATGGTAATATTAGACCAATAATATCCTACTGATTTAGATCATTATTGAATTTGAATGAGGATATAAATGTTTTGTGCGTTGGGAGCTCATCGTATCTAAAGGATGAACGAATGTTTAGACTGCAAAAGGTTGTTTCAGTTAATGATTTTAGTAGACCAATAAAATATGCTCTTTTAAGTAATTTAAATTTGAAGATTTTTGATTCAAATATTGACAAATTATTTATGGTTTTGTTTTTAAATTTCCATCTTTGTATTTTTAAATTTTATTTGTTCTGTGTTTTTATTTTTAATCTTATAATTTCTATACTAATTTTTTATCGTTTTTTATTTTTGTAGTTTCTGTATTTTTTGATTTTGGTTTTGATTTGGTTTCAACAGATCGAGATTTACGTTAACGCTCTATTATTACGCACTTACAAAACGTGCTTAAACATTTAGATATTTCATCGATTACAATATTGTGATGGGCAAAATTAAATCATCCATTCGGGCATGAGAGGGCATGCGTAATATCAAATCTGACAGCGCAAGGGCACTTATTTGTCATGGGATTTTGTTGCCAGCTATATCGCACCGCAACAGCGTCTTGAAACTCCCTTGAAATTAGGAATGTATCCCCTGGATCATACCCTGGACTCAGTCATGCCGATGCTTCCGCTGTACTGGCGTCTTTAAGAATCGAAGCAAGATCTCTCTCCGAGGGTTGGATAATATCTAATAAAATTTGAGACAATTTGCTAAAATTAATCTGTCGATTGTGGCTCAGCAAATCTCGTCGATATTTCAAAAGAACATATTGTTGACAACCATTCCCATTAAGCTCAAACATCCTTAACGAGTTCACATGATCTACATTTCCTCTTTCGGTTGGGTTATAGTTTGCGGGTCCACCAAATTTGAACAGAAGTGTAATCATTACTTTATCTTCTTTTCCAACCGGTCCAGTACCAAACTGATAAGGTAAAATGTGCTCGAACAACCGCGAACCAAGGTTTTCAACCAACCGCTTGTGGTTTTTGCATGTTCTGAATATATAAGTCTGTCGATGTTGAAAGGCCCTTGTCAATAACATGTAGGCCGAGAATGCGTTGATTGATGCCTTCTCAATAAGCTGATCAAGTGACTTCCAATCGTGGACAGTTTCTTTAACTCGTGACTTCACGTATTCACTGGTCCCAATAAATCTTCCTAGGTATTTCGCACTATCTTTATATATAAATACGTCATCGTCTACAAATCGCTTTTGACTAATCTCAAGCGCTACGCCGTGTGTCAATGTAGAATTTACGAAGTATCCATAATACAGGCCCAACTGCTGGACACATTCCTAAACTTTTATGATGTCATCGATTTTTTCAAAACATGCTCCATCGTTTGTATATCAGCAGTGGGTAGCTCCGGATGCAATCTTGCTCAATATGTCAATTAGGGGCATTGATGCAGCATCGTAAGCAGCCATGATCTAGCGAATCTCCTTGTGTGAATCCTTCGGCAGACAAAAGCGAAATATCATCGACAGTGAGAATAAATGGTTGTCCATGATTGTTATTTAATATCGTCGATAAAGCTGAACATATATATTTCATGTTTGTTCAAGCCATTTATCTGCTAACACAATTAAGTGCGTTTCTTGCATCTAACAATAGCACACAATAGTCGACTGATTTTTCAAACGCCATTCGGACTGAATGGACAGCGATTTTGGTACCACATTAGTGTCCCTCGCATAGTTGCAAACTTCCACACACTGATATCAGATCATCCTTTATGCGTGAAATCAAAGCACGACCAACTATTCTCCTCACTACCTCACAGATTCCAATTGGTCTGACACCAGGAATATTGTTTAATGGAATTAAATGGCTTGCTGTATATGATTGCAGAAGAGTTCGCTTCATAGATACAGTCGATGTCATTATTGCGAATTCACGTGGCTTTTCAGCTGAAAGGTAAGAGCTATTACCAAATGATGTAAGAAAGTGTTTCCAACCATGAGAGTTTGTCTACTTAAGACGGACCCGCAAATCCGCCTTTTGTTTTGCTGATGTTATAAGTTCCTCTTGCGTCAAATCATAAAATCATAAGCCATGATGTTCCAAGCATATGTTCAACCTATCCATAATGAATATGCTGACATAAGCCAACGTGTTAATAGGTTGAAGCTCTCTTTGCTTCCGAAGCACGGTAATACAATCAATTTCAGTTCCCAATGACAATATATAAAGGTTGAAAGCCTTTTTTATATTTGATTTGATCTTATGTTTAATTTACGACTAATAGGTAGTAGCAATTACTCAATGTTTAAATGTTTTAATACCTTTCATAAAAAAGAGAAATATTTATATATTTAAAATGAAAGTTCACTTCAAATTATTGTAAATATTTTACCAAATGATTGTAGGGATTTAAGAGGCAACGGATTTCAGTTGATTTCAAATTTTGTCTATCTATTTAAGAAGTCCACGGATTATCTGTAAGTTAAATATAAAATGTTTACAAAATACGATTAAAATAAATTTTATTTATCAAATGTTTTTCGAATTTTCGTTAACATTAATCAATTAATTAATGGGGAAGTTATGCTCAAATGAGGATTTATATGATTTCAATAATGATTTCAATATTGATGATTTGAAGTTTCAGAATACTTTTAATTTGCGATATAAAGAAGATATCGCTATATTCTATCGCTGTTCATCGTTTTAAAAAATGTCGATAAAAAGATCACGCGTGTGCTGGTGGTGCGTGCTGACTTGACCACAAATCTGATTTTGGTCGCTGGTGTGCGTATGCTCACTTAAATATTAGTTTATTCTTAAAAAAAACTGATAGTTTAATTACCTGTTTACAAACTTATCATCATCAACACAACGTAATAACATGTAATTATAGTTTTAAATAGCAATCAAGTCATGTGTTTTAAGATGTGCCGTCCTTCATGATGCAACTGAAATAGAGCATTAATTAAATAACTAATTAATTCACTAATTAATTAACCATAATTAACTTTCGTTAACTTTATAGTCTTTCAGGAAACAAAAATGTCTTTTAATCACATATGATTTACTGTTGAGTCATTTCTTTGTTTCTATTCTCAATTGTAATTTCAACAAACAATGAAATAACATTGTAGTCTATATATCTGCTTTCATGCTAGCTAAATAGTTACATTTTATTAAAATACGTTTAAAATTATGTGGTTATACTAATCATACCAGTTAATTCAATTTATTGCCTATAGATCGATGACAATTTCATTTATGAATTACTATTTTATTACATCTATTTTCTTTTGTTAGTTCAGTATTTTAAATCTTTGTTCGTTATTGTTTTTATTTTAATAAAAAAGTAAATGCTTTTAATAGCATTGATGTAATTATACACTCAAGAGATCAGTATTTTCAAAGTTTTGTTCGTTATCGTTTTAATTTTAGTTTATAGTAAATGCTTTATATAGTTATGATGCAACTATACAACAAAGAAATCAGTATTTTAAATCTTTGTTCATAATTGTTTTAATTTTATTTAATATTAAATGCTTTATATAGCAATGATGAAATTATGCATTCCAAAAATTTCAGCAAAGATTATTTTTTCACAGCAATATAATTCAAAACTACAATCCGACCGAAAGACAATTTGCCGATTATCTGGACAATTTGTTAGCTCAACAATTATTGTAAGTTATTCATACAGCGTCAAGTTTTATTCTATTAAAGATATAATACCTGTAATTACGTCTGAATATTTTTTCAACATTAGAGGATATGTTTTTTATTCTTATGTTTTTATCCGGGTTCATATTCGATTAAATATTATTTTAAAAAAGTTTTTTATTAATTCTTAAACAAAAAATATTATTTTGCAACAAATTTGTAATTCTTTTATATATTACGCTTTTGCTAGATGAATGATTTAATTTTACCTTCCTATAATACTACGTCGAGTCATTCTAATCCGGACAAATTAAAGTAATATGCGTATAGCGAATTTCGCCAAAGAAATTCTTTACACTTTCAAATTAGCTATTATAATTACAAAATTTCTTTCTAAGTTAATGTTTCAGTATTGATTTTACAAAGAATTTATAGAACACAAATGGAATACATTTTAAAAAATATTAAAATACTTACGATTTTAGTACGCTTTACACAAATCTAGATTTTGCAAATATTAAAGAAGCGTTAGAAAAATTAATTTTATATTATATTCGTAAATATATATACATATATATGCTATAATAAGCGAAATGTATTTATTTAGACAAATAAAAGATGTTCCAATTGGTGGTAATAGTAGCCCAATTATAGCTGACTTGTTTTTAAGCTTTATAGAATATAAATTTGTTCATAACTATGTAAAAACTAAATCTAAACTGTATAAATATATGAAATATGTTTCGATACATTGATGATGTATGTGTATTTAATTCTAATAATTTTTATTCAATTTGTGAGCACATTTATCCAGAAAGCCTTATTCTTAATAAAACTAATATTAATGATAAAGAAGGTGTATATCTAGATATGAACATTAAATTAACATTAACTAAAACTACTATTAATTTATATCGTAAAGATGACATATTTAAATTTACAAGAAACATATTTTTACATGAGCATTCATGCATACCATTTAATATAAAATATAATACATTAAATAATGAAATTTTAAGAATTGCAACAATTTGTAATGATATTGGCTTTCTTCAAAATCATTTAAATAATTTAATAGACACATATTTTAAACTAGGTTACTATAAATAACATCAAGAAGAAAATAGTAAAATATATAATTCCACAAAATAATATAAAGAATAAATTTAAACTCTTAAGTGGCAAATAGGGGCCGAAACTTGATAGCATAGGAGTTTATTCTGTCGTAGAGGTAGACAACCTCGGCGACAGAATGAATTAATTCTAGATTAATTCTAGATCAATTTGATTATAAATTCATCATTGGGATCATAATATTTTCATCAAAATTAAAATCTTTTCAATTACATTCTGTTTCTAGCAGAATGCTTCTAATATCATCATTACATATTGATTTCAATTCTTTATTATAAGAATTTATCTAGATATGAACATTAAATGCGCTGCTAACAGACAATTGCGCTGTTAAATAGACAAGTAATGCGCTCCTTATAGACACACCGAGCTTTCAAGAACCCAATAAAAGTTATCGACACTTGGATCATCTGGATTTGGTTTAATAGCACTGTTATCGTAGTTGCTTACTATTTGTTTTGGTTTACGACGTCTCTAATGATGAGATATTTACCAATGTCAAGATACTGCACAATGAAATTGGGAAATGTTTTGACAACAATGAGTTCCCTGTCATTATTCTTGGAAATAAGGTTGATCTACTAGGATCTACAGAACAACGACGAGATAGACAGCAATCACTTCGCCTTTTTTACTTTAAACAAGATATTGCCAATTTCGCTAGAAAGATAATGAAAGTCAAATATCTGGAATGTTCAGCGAAATATAATTAAAACATAACAAAAACACTGATATATGTAAACGGCAATTTCTTGAAATCGTTTTTTTTGAAAGCGATTTGTGTGTATGAAGCTGATTTATGTATCAGCATATATATGCTATAAAAATTAATTAAATAAAAATTAAATTAAATTTATTAAATTAATTAATTTTAATAGAAATAATATTATCAAATAAATATAGATGTATGGATGCGATGGAATTAGTATAATCCTTAAATATTTTGATAAATCAAAAATTTTTTAAAAGTATGGGCATCTATATTTATAGAAATAAAAGGTGTTCCAATGGGAGATAACCCAATTATAGCTGGCTAATGTCACAAAGGAATAATTGCTTAATCCGATTACATAGTGGCTTAATCTGATTGCTTAATCTGATTACATAGTTGCCATATTTCTCAGATGTTCATATCTAACGTTCATTTTACACAGTTATGAACAAATTCATATTATATAAAGCTTAAAAACAAGTCAGCTATAATTGGGCTACTATTACATCTCATTTGAACACCTTTTATTTGTCTAAATATATATGTCCCTACTTTTAAATAATTTTGATTTATCAAAATATTTAAGGATTCTATTAATTCAATTTTATCCATATATTTATATTTATTTGATGGTTTAATTTTTGTAAGATAGGCGTTATAATTATTATAACATATATATGTATATCTTTTTCCGAATATAAGATTAATTAATTTTACTAACGCTTCTTTAATATCTACTAAATCTAGATTTGTATAAAGCGTACTAAAATCTTACGTATTTATATTCTGAAAATTTATTCCTTTTGTCTGTTCTAAAAATTCTTTTGAAAAATTAATACTGAGATAGTGGCTCAATCTGATTACTAAATCTGATTACATAGTTGCCATATTTCTCACATTTTCATATCTAACGTCCATTTCAACTGCCACTACAATGGCCGTACCAATTACTATATTACTATTCTAATTGCATATATTTTATTTCAATTGCCATATTTTTCATATTTTCATATTTACCGTCCATTTCAACTTCCACTACAGTGACCATACTAATCTGACCATATTTTACCATTAAATTAAACTAAACACAAAATACAGATTGGCATATTTACTTACTAGCTATTGAGCATTATCCATTAACCTAAAACGCGTGATTTGAGGTGGATTCATAAATATTTTTATAAGGCAAGATAAGAATTCTATATTGACCTAAAGCATCAACAATCACAGATGCTTGGATGTCCAATATAGGTTTGCATTAACTTCAGAAACAGAAATGACTTAGAATGGATTTGTTACAGCAAATTTGATTTACAAATAATCCAAAACAATGCCCATGGATCTCATTGCTAGCTGATCTAAATTACTCAGTGGAAAAAGGATATATAATGCTTACTCAGTATATATAATTATACATACAAGTTACAAAATATCATACAATATACTGCCTCAACGAGGGATTTATACTGCTGAAATACTACTGTCACAAATGGTGCGATATCTCTCAGCAATTATATGAACTAAACTTCTTACAAACGATTGTCGGACTGTCATATCGAAAGTCCAACAATAAATCGAATCATTTCTAAATGCCCTCTACCTTGGCTGAACAGAGGTACATGTTTGACGCAAGGTTTCGGAAAAGATA